>QLOM01003888.1:0-32448 GCA_003313785.1 Termitomyces sp. MG148 | reverse complement strand
CATTGTGATATCTTCCATCATTGTTTTGAATGGGGGAGCGCAAGTACGGTGCGGTGTTCGGTGGCGGTTTGCTCTCGGATGATTAGTGCTGGAGTCTATGGGCTCGTTTTAAGTGTCTCGGCAAAATACTGTTTGGTTTGTTTGTCATGTGGGATGTTATGTTTCCTTGAAGGGGTCGCCCCCTGTATGTGTAGGGGCGTGCACTGGTAACGGGGGTAGAGTCTCCGCCTGCTAGTAGAGATTCTATGGACTTACCCTGTCTGCTGATTCTTATGGGTGGTGTCAGCTCTTGTTTGACGCGAGGTCAGGCCAGCACCTATAGTGCTTCATGGAGTACTCCTTGGGGGGAGTGAGAGCAGGCCCTCGTGCAGGTTCCCCTGGGTCATCATTCAAGTGGATGTTGTCCCTGTGACGTGTCAAGTCTATGCATGTATTTCAGATGACATGAGCGGGTTTCATACATGGCAGTTGGGTTGCGAGCCCGAGTCTGTGTTGGCGCACTTTTTGTACCAGGTATTAGCCAGTTTAAAGGGCATTCTAATGAGAAGAGGAGGGGGAGGCATTGATGGAGTCTTTTGACACGGTTTGCACCTTTCAGTGCGACTTCGGTTTAGAAGTTCTCAGGTCAGGTGTTAGCTGCCTGTTTTGTTGTTATTTGGAATGAAAGTAGCCACATGGTGGTGGTTACGGATCAAGAGGCCCCCTAGTCCTTACTTCTCACCTTTCTGTTTGTCTGTCAAAGTCCTCCTCGTCTCGATCCAATGCATCCTCCAAAATTAGTTGTACCACATTGATTACTTTGTCCAAATCATATTTATTATCTTTGTGATGTTTCCTTGATGGACTCATATGGTGCCCGTAGATCTGCAGCGCTTGTAACAGTACTAGTTCCGTAAACAAGGGTTTGAAGCATCTTAGGAACTTCTGTACCAATTGTCCATTTCCATAGACTCCTTTATCTTCCATAAGTTCAGTGGCTTGAGCTCTGAACTTTCTTATGAAAGAATTTATCTCCGGTCCGTCCTCTGTTCCCATCCTAGTGTGTACTTCACAGATTTTATGCAGGACCATCGCTTCCTGCACCATCGAGGGCTTCTGGGTAAGACTTTACAATTTCTAATCCCAACTGGCTGTATCATTTTTAAATGTTTTAAATCCTTTCCATTCTACTTCTGTCTGCGCGTTGATGTAGTCTAGAACTTTGTCCTTACGCTCTCTAGCATTGCCAACTCTGGCTAGAGTAAAAACCGTGTCCATTCTTTTCAGAAACCTTTGGACCTCCTCCGGCTTCTGGTGATCAAACTGTGGAGCATCTCGGCTTGATGCCAGCGGCAATCATCCTTGCTGCTGGCCATCACTCATTCTTATGTGTGGGTTTTGTGTGGTGTTAAGTGTTTGGGGTGGGGTACGAGGTGTGTCTGGCCTTGTTGTGTTTTTATTGTGTGTTTTTGCATAGAAACACGGATTTGGCTTTTGCGGAGAAGTGCTTCAGGGTTAGGGACTTTGAGTAAAGGCTGTGTAGTAACACTTTGTCTGGAATGAGTGTTTTGTCTTGTCGACGCTGTGTTTGCTCAAACTGGACCAGTCACTTTTCTCTGTGTTCCTCTAAGCTTTCCCAGCGCTGAACCATGTGGTGCAAAGCTAATTTCTCTTTTTGCCTTTTTGTTGGAGCTCCCAGTACGGAGCGCTCCTAACATACTTTGAAGTTGTTGCTAATAAATCAATTGCTCCCTTGCGGTGGGCTCCAGATGATGTGCACGTTAGTACACGTTGTTGTTCTGGGGGCTTATTGACTTAATTACTATCACTCTTTGGTACTTTAAAATTGTTTGTGTTGTTTTATATAATTTAATGTGGTTGGGTGCTCTGTTACAATGTAGACAAAGTCTTAGAAGTGTGTTCAAAAGATTTGACCTAAGGAATCCTCTCACTGAGGACCTGGAGTCATGTCTAATGGTTACCTGCATTCTTTTGTTTTTCCTCCTGCTTTTATACCTGTTTCAGCTGTGCACAGACCAGCTAGTCACACTTTTCAGGTGCGCTTTTTCCACATGGTTCTATTGCTTTTCTGGCTAATCTTTCCTCCTCAACTCTTTCCCTCTGCCTGATCCTTCTTCCTTTGGACTTTTAGCCTGTTTTGGTGGTCACGGCTATTTCCGGACTAATTATAGCTTTATTAGCTGATTAATAATCATCCTTATTGTGTCCTTATTTGTTGGCTGCTTTATTATATTTTTATTTTATTTTATTTTATTTTTATCTTGAACTTTCAGAGATTCCCAGCCATTATGTAATGGTCAAGCATCTTTGCTTTTGGTTCAATCATGATCTTGGCTTTTATTTGGGTTTAGATCTCTTTTAGCCACAATCTGTCTCTTTCAGGTTTGTTGGATCTCATTTCTCTTTATCTGCGTCACCATTTGCTGAGAGCCATTCTGTTAGCTTTCTGACTACAGCTTTATGTCCATCGTATCCGGCCACGCTTGGCCCCTCTTTGACCTCATTGGAAAGAACATTGCAGGCTTGGGGAGACGCAGAACAGCGGGCCTTTGATGCCTTGAAGTCCGCCATCACTTCCAAGCATGTTCTGCTCTTCCCTGACAACAACCGGCCTTTCTGAGTCAAGGTGGACAGTTCCAACTTCACCACCAGCATGCTCCTCTTCTAGGGGTTCCTGGAGGACAGTAAGTGGCACCCCATAGCCTTCTACTCCAAGAGCCTCAATGCTGTGGAATGGAATTGCAAGATCCACAATAAGGAGATGCTCATGACCATCCAGTTGTTGGAGGAGTGGCAGCCACTTCCTGGAGGGGGCTTGGCACAAATTCAAGGTCTGGACAGACTACAAAAACCTGGAGTACTTCCAGATGGCCAAAAAGCTCAACCGTTGACAGGCCCGGTGGTCCCTGTACCTTGCCAACTTTGACTTTGCACTGCACCACAAGCCTGGTTGAAGCATGGAGAAGCCCAATGCCCTCTCTCGGCAGGCCAACCATGGTTCCAGTGCAGGGGATAATGACAACATCACTCTCTTGTGCCCGGAGTTGTTTGCCATTTGTGTGCTCAAAGGAGTGGCAGTCCAGGGAGACAAGGTCAACATACTCCAGGACATCTGCCAAGGTAACCAGGAGGGAATACAGAAGGACTCAGTTGCAAAGGCTGCGCTAGCGCTATGCTCAAGACACCCCTCTGGTGCAAAATCTGTATGCACCAACAAGTAAGGGCTGCAGGATGGACTCCTTACCTTCTAGGAGCACATCTATGCCAAATGACCCAGAGTTCTGGAGGCGCATTGTCAAACAGTATCACAACTCCTGCATTGCTGGACACCCCAGCTGCTGGAAGACACTGGAGCTGGTCTCCCGGAACTATTGGTGGCTGCAGATGTCATGCTACATTAGCACGTACACCAGCATCTGCAACCTCTGCCTCTAGACAAAGCCCCATTGACGCCCACCAACCAGCCAACTGCACTCCCCTCCCACACCAGCCACACGCCGGAGGGTGGCCTCTGTTGACTTCATCATAGAACTCCTGGATGCACACAGATATAATACCATCATGGTTGTTGTGGATCTCTACAGTAAGCAGGCGGACTTCATTCCAATGCACACAATTTGCTCCACAATAAGCGCTGCCACCCTGTACAAGAAGAACATCTGGAAGCTCCACAGCATTTCCAATGCCTATGTCTCTGACTGAAGCCTGCAGTTTGTGGTGGACTTCACCTGGGAGCTCTACTGTCTCCTGCACGTTAAGCTCCACATGTCCACCGCATATCATCTACAGTCTGAGGGGCAGACCAAGCGCATCATCCAGGAGCTAGAACAGTACCTCTGGCTATTCTGCAACAAGCAACAGGACAACTGGGACAAGCTTCTTCTTGAGGTGGAATTCCAGTACAACAATCATGTCCATGCATCCACACAGGTCTCCCCATTCTTCTTCAACACTAGCTAACACCCCTGGATGGGCTTCAAACCATGTGTGTGCCAATCAGAGAACAATCAATCAATGACTTTGTTGACTGCATGAAGGCACAGGAGGAGGCAAAGACTGCATTGACCAAGGCAAAGAACAACATGGCCTGGTACTACAATTGAGGATGGAGTACAGCTCCCCAGTACAGGCCTGAGGACCATGTTTATCTAGATGCCTTCAACATTGCAACCACTCAATCCTTGCAGAAGCTCTTGCATTGGCAACTGGGACTATATGTGGTCAAGCATCAGGTAGGACCCCTTGCTTACTGGCTCCAATTGCTTGTCAGCATACGTCAATTACACCTAGTTTTCAACGTGGTTAAGCTCTTGCCTGCCCTGGACAATCCCATTCCTGGCTTACAAGCTCCCCCTCCACCACCTCCTGTCCTTGCCGGCAACAGAGCAGGGTATTGAGGACAACTCCTGGGAGCCTGCCAAAAACGTTCACATGCCTGCCCTCATTTGAGACTTTCATCGCAACCACTCTAGAGCACCCCAAGTCATCCATGGCCTCTACCCTATCTGTCCAACTGACTGCACCATCTACAATCTGTTCTACTTGGTGCGTTGAGATGCCGCACCCTAGAGGGGGGAGGTGATGTTAGGGGACTTACATTTTTGGAACTTTTTTTTTTGGAATTCCAGGGTTCTCTAGGGATCTCTGGGGATCTCTAGGATGCTCCCACACCTTTCAGGATATACTGCATAGTCATTCCCACACCTCTGCCACCTGCACTGATGTGCCACGCCATGGCAGAGGAATCTTTAGACTTGTTCTCTTTGAATTTCCCTCTGCCAGGCGATTAGTTGTATCTTCTGTCATACTATACTGTTTCTAATAAACTTTGGATTTTTCTCTGCCAGTTGGGTTTGGGTGACTTAGGTGCAACCTCCAGAGGTTGTCCTTACAGGCATGGCACATCAGCATGGGTGGCAGAGGAATGAGAACAACTATGCAGTACTTCCTGGTGGGCATAAGATCTTGAAGATCTCCAGAGATTGCCAGAGAACTCCAGGGTTGCAAAAAAGAAAGTATCCTGACACTCTCCAGACTAGTTTGCAGTTCTCCAGACTACTTCCATGCCCCCCAGGATGTACTGTATAGTTGCTTCCATGCCTTCTGTTTCTGTGCTGATGTGTTGTGCCTATCAGGAGACCAGTCTTTTGACCATGTCCAACTCTATTCTAATCTTAGTCCAACAATATGTCTATTTCTAGCAAATCCGACTAGCTGCTTGGCCCACTTTTGCCCTTTTTGTCTCTCAGTAGTTAGCCTTGATGAGTCATATGCATGGATCTTACTCAGCATTGATTATGGTTAGTACATACTAGGGCCCAATTAGTAAACAGTATTAGTAATAGCCACCAATATAGTAGTATATAAAGGCAGTCTGTGGGATAGAATATCCCCAGGCTAAACAATAGCAGTGTTTTTCTGGCCTATTTATTGAACTGACTGTAAGCTTTTCTAGACATCAAACCCTCTATTAGCCTAGATTGTCTCTTGGATGACTCCTGTCTACCTCTATGCTTGCTTGACTCTTGCTTGTCACTCACATTGCTGTCTCTATGGAAGAGTTCTGCAGACATCAAGTGTTCTCCCTACAGGTTGTTTAGTCTCCTACACTGTCCATTCCTCTAGCCCACAGTACTCAGCCCTATCTTCTACTATGTCTCTTGATTTTCAGTCTCCCTCTACCCCCACAACTTATACAATGCCATTGTTCTGCTTATTCTGGCCACTCTAAGCCCTCTGAATCCACCTAAACTTCTACTATACCTCCCTTTGGAAATCCTCAATGGGTCTTGTGCTCTACTTCTAATACTTCTCTGCTGTCCCTCTTGCTTGGGATGTGCCTCCTACTTATTGTCAAGTCCCTTGTTACAAATTTGCTCTCAAGCTTTTTAACTCTCTTGTTGTGCACATCATTGGGCATCAGGAGTGTGGCCTTAAACAAGCCCATGATCTGTTTGGCTCCTGGCTGGCCACCTTTTCAGTTGTTACAGCTAGTAGTGAAGGGTGATGTTTTGTCACTATCCAGGGCACTAACCAGCAGATTGGTAAAGCTCTTGTCTTTGAAAAGCGCATTGCTAAGAAGCATGTGCATGTACTACAAAAACAGCAATCTGGCAACACTGCACCAGTTATTGCTGCACTGGCCCCTTTTAGGAAACTCACATCATCCATCCCAAAACCCTCTATTCCTGAACCACCGCCTCCTATGGCTTTTATGCATGACTCTACTATTGTAAGGGTTTGTACTTTCTGACCCATGCAGAGCACATAATCTGCCAAATCAATAGATTGTCTGTACTGAAACACAGGTAAAAAAGTGACTACCAAACAGTAGTCAATGACAAAATAGTTATATGCAAAATGATTTATATACTATAAGGAAATTTAATAATTAATTAAGTAGCACCTCAACAAGGTACTACAACTGTGCTACATACCCCCCTTTCAGACCATTGTATGGTCTGTCACTAGATCTACAGCAATAGGAATACTAACTTCCATTTAGCCCAACATAGGTGTCATTGGAGAGGCAACTGGATAATGAGGACTGGATGAGTATTACTTGAGCTGTGGTGACCGCATAGGCTCATCATGGAACACATGTGGCAGCAATGGTGTAGTGTAGGTCAGTTCTTCAGTGGCCCGGTGGCCAGCTCAGCAACAGCATTAGAACAACTTGGAGGTAGGGCTCTATGGTACGCAGTCCACTTTCTTGGGTTCTGACCCAATATAATAATGCAGCCCATGGTCTGCATAAAAGCATTGCTGTTTTTCTTCTTCCTTTCCTAACAATGCACAAAGGTAATGAATGTCTTCAGTTGTAGGGGTGCACCACCTGTCCCATTCTGCAGTGCCAGAGGCATGCCATAGTCTATGTAAGTGTGTGTGCTGTTCATTGTCTACTCCTGGATATACCTTGGTAGTGGCAAGATTGGGTTAGAAAATTGCTGCTCTAAGAATACCACACCATACATATATGCATGGTCTATCCAATTGAGCGGAATGCAATTGTGCAACAACACTCATAGTACATCATCCTTGGTGATGTTTACAGCCACCTCATCCGGAATGACCAGCACATGAAATGCTATGCTCATTTACAAGACAGGAACAAACGGTTCTTCTGGGTGCGGGAGGATGTATGCCTGTACTGTTTTATGGTACAGCCCTGGCTTAGCCAGTATAACAGTCATCTGATGTGCAAATGTGGCTTGCGCCTTGCCATGGAGAGATAAACATTGCACAAGCACATGGTCAAAAACAGTCTGCCAATGCATCCTGTAGGTAATATCAAACACAATTCCAAAAACTGTGTTAGGCATTCCTAAGGTACAGCATGTTTTGGGCCCATTTTTCAAGGTCCATTGTCTTGTTAAGGAGATCAAAGCTGACTCCTACCAGCATAGGAGTTTGTTGGCCTTCCCACTCTTTCATGTAAATAATACCCTCAGGAATAGAGAAGGAAAGCTTCCTCATGCTTACTGACCACATGTCAAATGGTGGTGACACTTCCCAATTGTCTGAATGACTCAAAACCAATGCCATGGTTTGGTTGTGCACATGAGCATCACAGACATTACTAATGCACCTGAACTCTTTGTATAGACCTCTTGAGGTTCCACTCCAACTCCTCTTGCACCTAAATTCTCTTTTTCCACTTCTTGAGGTTGGTGGCTATATATATGCACACCTTGCTCATGCCTCATTTCCCCCTCCTCTGGCAAGCTCTTGTTGGATGCAATTTGATTTGTGTCTTCATCCTTGCTGTTCCCTTGTGGATACACTTTCTACATCTCTCCATCCACCATACAGTGGCTCAAAAAACTGTCCCAATGTTTCATACTTTTCAAAAGATGACATTAGCATGAAAGATTGGAAGTACCTAAAAATCTGATTAAATCAGATAAAATACTATGGCATTGTGGCTACAGATCAAACCTAGGATTATGTAATTTGGATCAAAACTGATGGTGGATGCACTTGGCACCACATTATTTGCCTCATTCTCCATCTGTGGGTCTGGCTCTAGCTACATTACTTAGTATGTATCTGCCAGTGGCTTGGAGTCTACTAAAGGGAAAAACTTCATTGACGTTTCCTCTGCTTCTAGTGGCATGTCAGCCCCAAAGACAACCATCTGCGCCAAGAAATTGTTGACCTGCTTAGTTGACTTCTCAATAGGTAGCTCAATGCACAGTGGTGGGAGGCTTGTCCAGCAGCACAGGCCGCACCCTTGTTGTGTATCCCAACAAAGGATGGGACGCTGTAGACAGCATTGGATGTGCATCAGCGCAATGACAATACAATCAAAGATATCACACCCCTGCCAGACCAGGAGGTGATACAAGAGGATGTTGCAAAAGCAAAGTATTTATTTAAGATTGACTTGACAGACATGTACAAGCAAGTGCAAATTTGCATGACAGATGTGCATAAGACATTGTTTTTGTCCCTTATAGGAACGTTTGTGAGCAATATCATGCAGATTGGCAATTGCAACGCACCAGCTACGTTCCAGCAGCTAATGACATCTATTTTTTGAGATGTGCTGGGGAAATTTATGCACATCTACTTAGACAATATATTCATATTCTTGGACACTATTGAGGAACATGAAGAACATCTGAGGGTGGTGTTCAAACGGTTACAAGAGCAGAAGCTCTATCTGAAGTGGAAGAAGTGCAAATTATACGCAGAAGAAGTGGACTGCTTGTGTAAGGGCAACCTCTGGAGGCTATGGCTCAGTCACACAGCTGGCAGAGGGAAATTCAAAGTATATTAGAAAATGCATAGGTAACACTACAATGACTACTCACCTAGCAGAGGGAAATCCAAAGAGAACAAGTCTAAGGATTCCCTATGCCAGGACTGATGCTTCTGAGGCTTCAGAAGCGTGGGAAACAACTATACAGATCAACAAGGTGGCTAACCTTAACCTAAATAGTGAAAAGCTCAGACATGGCATGTGATTCGGTAGTGATCAGATCATATGCAGCTTTGGCATGTGACTTGGTAGTTACTGGGCCACATGCAGCTTATTAGGTAAGCTAGAGCGGACAGAACCAGTAAAAGAAGGTAAGGAAGAACTATACTAAAGGTAAAAAGATAGACAAGAAAGGAAAAGAAGAATAAGAAAAGGAAATAAAAGACAAGAAAAGAAAAGAGATGAGGAGTCCCCTGACAGCTTGGGTCATGTCATTAATGACCAGGGTATCCATCCTGAAATGACAAAGATTGACCATATCCGGGAGTAGCACATGCTACAAAATTACACTGACACTCAACGGTTTGTGGGGCTGGTAAATTACATTAGCAATTTCTTGCCTGATGTATCCGCCTATATGGGACTGTTGATTGCAATGACACAAAATGGTGCGCCATTTCACTGGCGGCCGTTGCACCAGTGTTGCTTTGAAATGGTGAAGCAGATTTGCACAAAGATGCCAGTAATACAGCCAATCACACATTCTAGAGCTTATCTGGCTTATCTGCAATGCGTCAAAGACTGGTGTTGGAGCAATGTTTGGGCAAGGGCCCACTTGGCAGAGCTACTGACCAGCAGGTTTCATATCAAAAAAATTTACAGCAGCACAGCAGAATTATGCAGTGCACAAGCTGGAGACACTTGCAATCTTAGAAGCCCTCCTGAAAGGGGAGGATAAACTAATGGGCTATAAGATCCATATCATAATGGATCACAAAGCCCTAGAATTCTTTAAGACATAGGCGCATCTTATGCCTAGACAGCAGTGGTGGATTGACTACCTGTCACAATACCAATTTGAGATCACCTATGTAAAGGGTGACTTGAATAGGGTAGCAGATTGCCTGTCTTGATACTTCAAGACTCATGAGCAAGGAGAGGTGCACTCTATGGGGAAATACATAAATGCAGACTATTGCATCAACCCTGAAGGTGAGGACTTGCCAGTCCATTGGTTCTGCAAGGTGAAGGAACATGTTGTGGAGATCAGAGCCATGAGGGCTTGGGAACTGAAACAGAGCACATGGCTCCAGGAGCAGACAGAGGAGAGAGAGATGCAGGCTTAGCAGTTAGCAAAGGCTGCTAACAGGGAAGAGCAAGAGCTTTAAACTGTTAGTGATGTTGTCCAGACAGACAAGGAGGTTCTACCGCAGCTGGCAAGTAGAGCAGATGTGAGGTTTCTGCAGCAGGTGGCATACAGATACGCAACAGACCAAGTGGCATCTGAGGTTCTCTGCCACCCAGGGGATCACCCATGGTTCATTGTCAATGGTGAGCTATTGTTCACAATGAACTTGTGAGGGGCCAGGATGCTATGCATACTCAAGACGCGGTTGTTGATTACAACTATCCTGGAACAAGCCCATCAAGTGGTGGGCCATTTTGGGGGCCAGCATATGCTGGGGTACCTTCACCAGTGGTTTTGGTGGCCAAAGATGGCTGCGGATACAAGCAAGTTCTGCTTGACATGCATGCAATGCCAACGGTTGAAGATGTCAAACCAAAGGCTGCTGGGGAAGCTGCATTTCCTGCCTATACCAACAAAGCCATGGGATTGTAAGAGCAACCTCTGGATGCTATGGCTCAGTCACACAGCTGGTAGAGGGATATCCAAAGTATATATGAGTAATACAACCATAACTACTCATCTGGCAGAGGGATATCCAAAGAGAACAAGTCTAGGGATTCCCTATGCCAGGAGTGACGCTTCCAAGGCTTTCAAAGTGTGGGAAGCAACTATACAGCATGACAAAAGCCACAATAAATTTTATAATCTAAAAAAGGGAAAATCTCCGAAAATAATCAAAAACTCGGAAGTTTCCATTGCCAGAGGTCATGCACATGTCTCATGTGACTTGCTTAGTAATTGTGAGGCTAGCCTCATGATGAATAAGCCTCTGAATGCTTACTAAGCCTCTGGAAGCATTGACTACACTTGTCTGAATAATAATTAAAGAACCAGAGCACCTCAAGGGCTGAGAATAGTACTAATAGATGGTGTTGAAAGAATAGAAGCAGTAAGGTAAAAGAGTGACAGCAGAAATAAGGAAATAAATAGAGGAAGAATGAAGGAATAAAGAGTGAAAGAAGGGAGAGATGAGGAGTCCCCTGACAGGGATTCAATAGGAATGGACTTTGTAGGTCTCTTTCCAAAATCCTGTGGCTATGACTACCTATGAGTAGTGATTTGCCATATGACCAGTATGGTCCACTTGATCCTGGTCAACACCACAACTACAGCAAAGGAGCTGTCATGGGTGTATCTGCGGGACATAGTCAGGCTACATGGCCTTCCTAGCTCAATTGTGAGTGATTGGGACATGAAGTTCACCTTGCAGTGGTAGAGGGAACTTCATTGACTCAGAGGAGCAAAACTGCTCATGTTGATGTCATTCTCCCAGACAGACAGACAGACCAAGCAGGCCAACTGCAGTGTGGCACAAATACTGTGCACAGTGGTGCACCCAGACCAGAGGAATTGGGTGGACCGACTGCCTCTGACAGAGTTCACCATAAATGCCTATGGGGTATACTCCATTTGAGCTGAACAGCAGGTACATGCCCTTGTTTATGCACAAAGTATGCAGCAATAGTCAGGCACATGAAGGGGTAAAAGCATTTGCGCAGCAGGCACTGGTCAATCTGGTCAAGGCTTATGACGCAATAATCACGGCACAGGTATTCCAGACGTGCAAGGTGAATGAGCGCCGGAGAGAGGAGCCTGACGTTGGCATGGGGAGTCTGTGTTTCTCTCAGAATTTGAACTTGCCAAAGGAGTGGGCAGGTAATCTGTGCCCTAAGTGGGTGGGACTCTACTGGGTCCTAAAGGCTGAGGTGCAGACATCAAATTACATCCTGGAACTTCCAGTAGCACTACAGACTAGGAGAATTGTTCCTAGGTTTTATGTGTTGCTTCTGTGACCGTTTCAGGCAAGCAATGATATGCTTTCCCTAACAGGGCCACTCCGGAGCCCTACAACTTTGGAGCCCTAGAGGGCCAGGAATGATTTGTGGACAAGATTGTGGGCCACAGGTGGGCTGGCAGGAAAGGCCTGGAGCTCCAGGTGCGCTGGAGTTTGGGAAATACGACATGGGAGCCCTTGGCTCACTGCGCCAAATTAGCAGCCCTGGACAGATATCTGGAGTTTCAGGGGGTCCATTGACCCAAGCAGCTGGCAAGGTGCACAACTGGCATGTGAGGAGGGCCGCCAAGATGGCGAGCAAGGGCACAATGAGCATATGGAGAGGACTTAGCTGAAAAGCTGAAACGAGGCAGATGAGGAAGGCAATATGTGATTGTGAGAAGTCACTGTGACTATGAACATGTCATGTTGTGACCTTGTTGCTTTGTTGCATGTGAGGAACGTGTGATTGTAGGAAGTCACCATGGCTGTGAACATGTCATGTTGTGACCTTTTTGCTTTTTTTTTCCAAGTACCTGTTGCCACCGTAGTGTGGTATGTTATAGCTGTGGCCTTATTTGGCCAAATCCTTCCAAAGAGCCATAGTGGCTCAGGCAGGGGGGGAACTACGGAGGGTCACCCCAGGCCTAGACAGCAACTTCTGCATTGTAGTGGGGCTCCACCAGGAGCCCCCCAGTTTGCAACCTGGTATGCAGGGCCTGAGATGGGCCTGTAGAGATATCAGATGAGGCAAGTGCCTCAGGGAGTGAGAGGAATCAGGGGGCAAGGGCCTTCTCAGGGACAGTATTATCTCCAAATGGGGGTGGGGAATGGCTAGGAGGCAATGGAGGTGGATAACAAATTGTACTTGGATTACAATTCTTATGTGTTATCATACCAGGCATTGGCGTCTGAGAAAGAGGGGTACTATAACCCTCCAGCCCCAAGAATGCACCAGGTAGTGCAAGGGCCACCACCTAGGCCACCAAGGAAGACTCAGCCACCTCTGGAGAAGAGGATATTGTGCAGACCTGCACAAGTAAAGGAGGATTGGGAAGGTGAGCCTGTGCACCGGAGCAAAGGCAAGGGGAGGGCAGAAGAGCCAACACTGGTAGATGACCAGTACCTAGCAGAGATCCTGCAACAACTGAAGAACACAGGTCACTCAGTATTGGTGGACGCCAACTTTCTATGCGACTCGGTAGCAGTTTTGGTAATGTCAGGGCTGTTGGACAATATTGACAGCCTAAAAAAGCAACACCAGCTAGCAATGTCACAGATCAAGCATGGGGCAAAGCAGAGGGCGGCTTTGCCAGTTGTTGCCGAGGCCAAATGACCCTGCCAAGCTGAGACAAAGAAGAAAGAGTTCCCTTCACTGCCATTTCCAATGTTTGCAGCCATGGCAGCATTGCCACCACAACTAGCCATTGAGTGGCTGAAAGGGGGTGTAATGATGCTGCATCGGCCCCAGCTCAAGGTGGTGCCAGGGAAAGAGCAAGCTATGCTCATCTGGCCAATCAAGAAGTTGAGGGTTGGCAGAGAGGAGGCTAGCACGTCTTGGGACACAACTAGTAAGAAGGGGCAAGTGCCCTAGGCAGCGACAGCAAGAGAGTTAGAGCTGCAAGTAACAATCCCGGCACTGGAGCTAGCTAAAGGCTTGGCAGCATTGATGTTTGCACCTTTGGCGGCCGGCAATGCCAGGCCCAAATTGGGCCATTGCTGGGAAAAGGACAAGAGCAAGTTGGTGGTGCAGGCATTTCCCATGGGAGTTTACCCAAAGGCAGGGCTAGCAACTCTCAGGTTCAGTCTGGCTGTAACAGTGGCAACCCTGCCAGCATTGCTTCCTGTGGTGCATGCAGCATGAGATATGCGCCACAAGCATCAACTCACACTTGTAAGAGCAACCTCTGGAGGCTATGGCTCAGTCACACAGCTAGCAGAGAGAAATCCAAAGTATATATAGGTAATACAACTATAACTACTCACCTGGCAGAGGGAAATCCAAAGGGAACAAGTTTAGGATTCTCTATGCCAGGAGTGACGCTTCTAAGGCTCTAGAAGCGTGGGAAGTGACTGTATAGCATGACAAAAGCCACAATAAAATTTATAATCTAAAAAAGGAAAATCTCCAAAAATAATCAAAAACTCGGAAATTGCCATTGCCAGAGGTCATGCACATGTCTCATGTGACTTGCTTAGTAATTTGAAAGCTAGCCTTGAGATGACTAAGCCTCAAGATGACTAAGCCTCTAGAAGCATTGGCTACACTTGTTTGAATGATAACTAAAGAACCAGAGCACTTCAAGGGCTGAGAATAGTACTAATAGATAGTGTTGAAAGAATAGAAGCAGTAAAGTAAAAGAGTGACAGCAGAAATAAGGAAATAAATAGAGGAAGAATGAAGAAATAAGGAGTGAAAGAAGAGAGAAATGAGGAGTCCCCTGACAGCATCTCTGCCATCTCAGCGTCCACCATCCTCAGCTCCCAAGCTATCACTGCCTCCATCCCTGCTGCATGAGCCATGAAGCACTGAAGCTCCTCTGACAACCATAAACCTGTTACTGGGTAAGAGAGCTCTTCATCCAGCCACTTGAACTCAGCCTCAGTAACTTGCATGGTCAGCAAGGGAGTCTAGCATATGTTGACCCTAGCAACTGGGAAAGGATGTTCCTCTTGCTCATGGTCCTTGTTGCCAGAGGACAACTCCCAAGCCAGCACCAGTTGCTCATGCCAGTCAGCCACAGGAACCCAAGGTTGCTCTGAAATTGAGAATTCTCCAACTTCCTCTTTGTCCTTTGCCACCTCAGAATGGTTGGAGTCCTCATTCTCATTCTCAGCCTCTCCACCCTCCACCAAGTCACCAGTGGCCTCAGCACTAGCACAATGCTTGGGAGGCAGGAGAGTTTCTGTGAGGTGGGAAGCCAAGTCCTCCAAGGCAGAGCCCGTCAACTCCTGATCAACCATAGTGACCTCTGGATCTTTGTCCTTGGCAACTGGCCAGGACAGAGTAGAACTGATTGCATACCGCTGGGCCTAGCCTCACCAGAAGCAAGGCAAGAGTGCTTGGCTTCCCTGGGAACTCCCAAAGGAGAGGCCGCCCTCTTCCCTGTCTTGCCACCACTTTCCCCTTGCCCTTCACCTTCACCTTCCCTGCTGCAGTCAGCACTGTGTGACTGTTTTGCTGAGTTGGCAAGGCCATACTGGCCTCAGTGATGACAACCTTGCCTCCTGCTTTGGCAACCTCCTGCTATGCCTTAACAAAATCCCTTGCCTGCCTGACTCTCACTGACCGTTCAAACATACACTTCACTACAGGGTCCTCCTTGCTGTGCTCGCAAGTCTTTAGACCATTGTAAGTACAAGCCCTCTTGAGGGTGTTGCAGCAGTATCAGGGCAATGTCAGAGGACTCCTCATCTCTTTCTTCTTCCACTTTTTATTTCTTCATTCCCCCTTACTTATTTCCTTATTTTGGCTGCCACTCCTTTAATTTACTGCTTCTATTCTTTCAACACTATCTATTAGTACTATTCTCTGTTGAATGCCTACTGTTGGATGAGAAGCACCACAGCGCACATGACCTTAGTATTATTTTCATTCCTTGATGTCGTTGCTTTCTTCATTCTGAAGTGCATCGACACTAGGTATGTATTTCTTACTCTACATAATATTATTTATTCTGAAGTCCATTGACACTAGTGATTGTCAAACACACTTCATGTCTGTCTACAGCCGCTGCGTATAACTTGCTGCTACAGGTTATGGGCCCCGGCCCCACAGACTCACACTGAAGTTAAGAATCATACATTGCTCCGTTCCTTAACGTCGCAGCACTACCGAGATCCCTCCCCATCAACTAATCAACCACATCACTTCTCCCATGCTAACTGGTTCAGTTATACTCACCTATCATGGACAACATCAGCCGACAATTGACACCAAGACTCAGAACCATCAAATACACAGAATGGGAAAAGATCATGTTTAGTCGACTAATGTCAGTAGGTGGAGCACGAATCGTAACAGGCGAAGAATTCCTGCCACTTCTTGAGCCCGACAACGTTAACTCTATCAATGCCTGGAACTCTTACCAGTTACACAGTGATTGCGCAGCTGGCAAGATCTATCAAGGACTCGATGAAGGTAACAAAATTCATGTCGACGCAATTAGAACCAAACCAGCCCTGATGTGGGCAAAATTACGCAAGGTCCACTCTAAGTCGGCCCCCAATGCTCGTTTCAACTCCCTTAGTGATTTGTTCAGCATTTGACTTTGTGAAAACGAGACTCTTACCCAGCTCTGTACTCGGGTCAAAGGTGCTATGCAACGTATCCGCACACTTTGCCCAGCTCCACTGATAGGGCCTGATGGCACTATGTCGCCGGTCTACACTCTGGAGATGTTAGATGACAAACTATGCTCTATGGCTATGCTCCGTGCTCTCCCTCGTGAGGAGTATGCATCATTCATTTCCTCTGTGCTTATGCTCAACGATCTTACCAATGACGCCGTTGAGGTGGCCTTTTGAACCGAGGAAGTACAGCGCGCTGCTGCCAAAAATGAAGCCGCTGCTGCCGCAGCTCATTCTATTACATGTTACATCTGCGATGGCGCACACAAAGTAGCTGAGTGCCCTATGCTCCCTGCCGCACGTGGGCTCCCAAAGAAAGAAGACTCCAACGCTAAACAGAAGAAACGCGGGGGACGCCGTGGCAATGCAAGAGCTGACGTGGCTAAGGCTGCTGATACTTCAAAAGTCAAAGAAGGCTGCAACGGCCCCATTGTCAAAGCCAAAGCAGCAGTTTGTAGATCTTGTCTATTGACCACCGCTCCTTCTGACACACTGTGGAATACAGACTCAGGCGCCACAAGTTCTATGACGCCGCACCGTGAATGGTTCCTCCCCCATTCTTTCAAACCTTGGAGAGTGCCTATCCGTCTCGCCAACAATGCAACGGTGTACTCAGTTGGAAAAGGGTCTGTCAGGTTTAGACCACGAGGAGTGGGTGGAGATGGGAGGCCACTTAACGACGTTATATTCACCGATGTCCTTTTTGTACCCAAATTGACGAACAACTTGTTATCCATCACCACTTTGGCAGTACACGGCGGTTTCAAAGTAACGTTTCGTGAATGCAAGGTCTTGTTTTCGATTGACAGGGAATTAATATTCACTGCCACTGTTGACAAGACCCTGACATCATACTTGGATGGAGAAACCCTCGTGTTGTCGCCAGCACATGTTGCAAATGTGTCATACGTTGGACCAACCTCATCCGTTAGAATTGACAGGTCCCTACTGCATCGTCAAATGTGCCATCTCAGAGCTGACAGGCTAGAGCAACTTGTCAAAGGTGACCTTATGCACGACTTGAAGCTGTTGTCTGACTCGCCACTGCTGTGCATGTGTGAGCCGTGCCCAGGAAAAGCAGCACCGAGCACCCTTCCCACGTGTTGCAGACCACGCGCCCAAGACGCTTGGAAGAATTTTCAGCGATGTACATGGTCCGATGCAGATAGGGGGGCACCAGTCAAATCGTAAGTGGTGGGTGATGTTTGTCGACAATTGCACGAGGTGGATGAAAGTATACAACATGTACCAAAAAAGCGACGTACTGGACACGTTCAAAACTTTCAAGGCTCAAGCCGAACATCATGCGGAGAAGGCAATCAAATGCATGCATTTCAACAAAGGCGGCAAATATACATCTGACAAATTCATGAACTATTGCAAGTCAGAGGGAATATGCGTGGAGTTCACGAATACTGCAACACCCCAGCAGAATGGCGTAGTGGAACAAATGAACCAAACGATTGAAGAAAGCGTAACCGCTATGTTATCCGAAGCAAATTTGCCACCAAGTTTTTGGACGTACACTTTAAGCACATATTGCCATGTTCACAATCGTTGCCCTACCTCAGCTTTACCCCGCAACACAACCCCTTTTGAAGCCTACAAAGAAAAGAAGCCACGCATTGGTCACCTGTGTGTGTTCGGATGCGCAGCGTATGTTCTGGTCGGTCGTAATAAAAGGCGAGCTCTTGAAGGGCATTCATTGCCAGGCATATTTGTTGGGTATCCTGACAATCATGTTGGGTGGCGGGTATACATTCCTAAAACAAGGCAAATTGTCGTGTCGAGAGACGGTATATTCGACGAGTCGTGGTTTCCAGGCCTATCCTTCTTGAATGCTCCGTCACCCCTGCCTCATGTCTTCGATTCCCTGCTCGACCTCGATACACATGCTGCCAGTGAACAGGTTGAACAGGTACATCCACCGCACTCAGTTGATAGCAGTCAAAGTGATCAGGATGACTCAGCCAAACTGTCAGACGACGTTGCAGACATCTTCAATGACGATAGCCCACTGACGCCTCTTACCAGTGACGATGAATCGCCTGAATTGGTGGAAGCTACTCCTGGTTTGGTGGGAGATTGTCCAAGTGCGGTGGGAGATACCTTTGGCTCACATGAACACCCCAGGGCACAAGCACCACGCCAGCCTCAACTCTTACCTCCACCTCAAGAACACAGCCAGCAGACACAAATACCGACACGTGGACCCAATGCCATCTATTATGATGCTATCGAGCGTCAGGACAACCATGAATCTCCTTTGGTTTGAGAGCCACCGCTGCCACCACCGCCGTCACCATACCCCAAAGATCCCCAAGAGCAGCCCCCATGGGAGGTCAACGTTAGCGCCGTTGACGACCATGGGGAGCAGGAGGTGAGCCTCATGCTCAATGTACATTCCCATGAGGCTTTGCTCCTAGCTGGATGGGCTTTTGTGGAACACAGAGTGACCGACAAAGAATATGGAGCTGTCCACGCTAACATGGCCTGGGCGTGTAAGGTAGGTGCCCATGACACAAACCCACAATCGTTTCGCGAAGCGATGGCAAGCGACAATGCCGCTGAATGGCATAAGGCTATGGTCAATGAAATGAACGCGCTTAAGACCAATGGCACTTGGCAAGCAGTCTACTTACCAGTCGGCTATAAAGCTATTGGGTCCAGGTGGGTGTTCAAGGTGAAACACCTACTTGACGGAGCTATTGAACGCTTCAAAGCTCGCGTTGTTGCACAAGGCTTCAGTCAGCGTCCGGGCGTTGACTTCGATGAAACATTCACACCAATGGCGCGTTGGGCTGCCGTGCGTACTGTGTTGGCTTTGGCTGCAGCCGAGGACATGCATCTCGAGTCCGTCAACATTTCATCTGCCTTTCTTCATGGCATTATTGACACTGAACTCTATATGAAATTCCCAGAGGGTTTTGCTGAGGATGTCCCTGCCGACATCAAGCATCTCCCAGGCAAAGGAGATGCTTGTGCTAAGCTGGAATGGGGCATATATGATCCCCAACAAGGTGCAAACCTCTGGAACAAACGATTATACCAAGTCCTGGTCAAGTTGGGGTTTGCTCGTATAACCTCAGATCCTTGCGTTTACGTCTACCTCAGGGACAGAGTACATATAATCATTTCTATCCATGTAGACGACATGACACTCGCTTCGAAATCTAAATCAGCCATCCTTAAAGTCATTAGCAAACTTTGTCGTTTCTTCAAACTTCGCCATCTCAGTCCCACTACAGGCCTCCTCGGCGTCGTGGTCACTCGAGACAGACCTAATTGTAAGCTCTGGATTGACCAGAGAGCTTACGTGACAGAGATCCTCTCTTGCTTTGACATGCTGGATAGCAAAGCTGTTTCAACTCCTCTTGATCCCGGTACCCGCCTCTCGAAGGCCGATTCGCTGCAAACCCCCGAGGAGGCAGAGGAGATGCAAACAGTCCCCTACATCCAGGCAACAGGAGCACTGCTTTACCTGGCTATGTGCACACGGCCCGATATAGCGTTCGCGGTCGGCGTTCTTTGCTGGTATAATGCCTGCCCAGGCCCCAAGCATTGGAAAGCAGTCAAGCATCTTATGCGCTATATTCGTGGTACTCTGGATTACAAAATTGAGTATTCCACCAGCGCTGCCTCTTCCTCCCCTTCCCACTTCATCGCGTTTGCCGACGCAGACCACAGTGGTAACCTCAACAATGGTTGTTCTACTAGCAGCTCTGTCCTGACGGTTGCCAGCGGTGCAGTGAGCTGGATGTCAAAACTACAGACCATCGTGGCGCTTTGACTACCGAGGCCAAATTTGTGGCCGCGAGCAAAACAGGCCGTGAACTGTGCTGGCTTCGCAATTTCCTCGCAGACATAAGCTTGCCACAGTCCGCGCCCCTTGTCCTCAATCTTGACAATCAGTCTACAATCCTTGTGTCCAAGCAGCCGGAGCACATGGGTCGTCTTAAACACCTCGATTGGCACTGGTTTTGGCTCCGGCAGGCCGTTTACGACGGCAAGATCAAGCCCGTCTACATTCCCTCCGACAACATGGCAGCCGATCTCCTTACTAAGCCTTTGGCTCGCGATACAGTCGACAAGCTCCAGAGGAAGATGGGAATCGTTGGCAAGTTCTCTTGTCTTGATCTCCAGTGACGCTGTGGGCACTTCGTCAGGTGGGAGTGTTGAATGCCTACTGTTGGATGAGAAGCGCCACAGCACACGTGACCTTAGTATTATTTTCATTCCCTGGTGTCGTTGCTTTCTTCATTCTGAAGTGCATCGACACTAGGTATGTATTTCTTACTCTACATAATATTATTTATTCTGAAGTGCATTGACACTAGTGATTGTCTACAGCCGCTGCGTATAACTTGCTGCTACATTCTCAACCCTTGAGGTGCTCTGGTTCTTTAGTTATCATTCTAACAAGTGTAGCCAACGCTTCCAGAGGCTTAGTCATCTCAAGGCTAGCCTCCAAATTACTAAGCAAGTCACATGAGACATGTGCATGACCTCTGGCAATGGCAATTTCCGAGTTTTTCATTATTTTCGGAGATTTTCCTTTTTTAGATTATAAATTTTATTGTGGCTTTTGTCATGCTATATAGTTACTTCCCACGCTTCTGGAGCCTTGGAAGCGTCACTCCTGGCATAGGGAATCCCTAGACTTGTTCTCTTTGGATTTCCCTCTGCCAGGTGAGTAGTTATAGTTGTATTACCTAAATATACTTTGGATTTCCCTCTGCCAGCTGTGTGACTGAGCCATAGCCTCCAGAGGTTGCCCTTACACCAGGTGAGTAGTTATTATGATACTGTTAGTATATACTCTAATACACTTTGGATTTCCCTCTGCCAGCTGTGTGACTGAGCCATAGCCTCCAGAGGTTGCCCTTACAGCAGAACAAGTCTCTACATTTTGGTCTGGGAGTCTCCTTTAGCCTGCTTGAGCCCTCTCTTGCCCTTTTAGGTCATTTCCCCACTGGATTACCTCCTGCCCTTCTGTTGCTCTTATTACCCAACCAGCCCCCTCAGGTACTCCCTTTGATGCTTCTGTCCTCAGGATGATGCCTGGAGTTGCTTGCTTGCTCTGGAGACTCAGGTGCAGACCACTCAAGCTTCCCTCATCCTCCACACTACCAAACTTGCTGGATTACATCAGGCCACAGACACCATCTCTCACTCCCTTCAAGCCCTCTTAGAGCACCTCCCTCTCACTCCTACCCCTCTCCAAGCACCTCCAGCTAGGGCTAACACATCTCCAGTCCCTTGCTCTGAGGCCTCCTCCTCTGTTTATGCCAATATTCCTTGCTCAGCACTCCCAGATGCATTCAATAGTGACTGAGCCATGAGCAAACAATTCTTGCAGTCATGTGTCACCTACATTCAGCTCAGTGGTGAGGCCTTCCCTTCTGATGCTCTCAAGATTGCCTGGGTTCTTTCTTACATGAAGTCTAGGCATGCTTCAACAATGCGCTACATGTTTTTTGATGTCCTGGAGGAATAGAGAGTTTTGGAAGTTGGGATAAGTTTGAGAGGGAGTTTCAAACAGAGTTCTTCCTCTTGGACCCTGCCCAAGGTGACAGCCCTCACTCTCTGAGACCCTCATCAATACAGACAGGAAAAGCAAACCTTAGATGAGTACATTGACTCTTTCTAAGCTCTTGCTGAACAGGCCTGCTATCCAGATGGTCTTCAGCTCTGTCTCACCTTCTGAGATGGCCTCCTTCCCTCTTTCATGGATTGGATTGACAGCATGGCTGAAGGATGACCAGACAACACACATATTGAGTCCTGGTATCAAGTAGCATGTGACCAGTGGCAGCTTATGGAGTTACAGTGTGATTTTTGTTGTGGGTCTCATCTAATGCCTCAGCCTACTTGTCCTCTTCCCATAATGCGTTCACTGCCTCCAGCTCCTGCTCCCATTCCCTCCACATGTCCTCTTCCTCTTGGAGTTTCCATGGAAGTTGATGCTTCCTGCCAACGGTTGTTCCTCCCTCTCCTCTGTTGTTGCTGTGGAAAGCCTGGTCACTTTGCTCAATACTCCCCTCAGGGATTAAAGATACACTACCTCTCAGCATTAGAGCAAGAAGAGCTCCTTCTCCAGCTCCTTGCTGCCCAAGACGTTCAAGGAAACCCTTCTCCAGATGTACAGATCAAAACAAAACCTTTGGATAAGTCCATAGGTTCTGTGGAGGTTGTAGTAGAACCTTTGGATGAGTCCTTAGGTTCTGCAGAAGAGGGTTTTCAGTAGAGCAACGGATGAGTTGTATGCCTCTGCCACCTGGTGCTAATCAGTTTGCATGTCTACTAGTAGAATCTTCCATTGCTCTCTGTCAATGATTCTCTGGCTGAAACAGTAAGCACCTCCTCTTACATACAAAATACCTCCTTGGTCACAGCCTCAGCTGAGACCTCTTCTCCTCCTCCTTCTGTCCAACACCCACATATCCTAGCCTGAAAACAACACCTCCCTTGTTGCTATGTTGTTGCCTCCACTCCCTCTTCTAATTCTTTGTGTCTAAATGTGGAAATTGAGACAGCTGACACTCAGCAGACTTGGAGCATCGTAGCTCTCTTGGACAGTGGTGCTACTGGACTCTTCCTTGATACCAACTATGTGGAACAACATCAACTTGCTACTTGGCCTCTCTTTCACCCCATTCCAGTCTACAATATTGATGGTATGCTCAACAAAGCTGGATCTATCCACTCAGTGGTAGATTTAGTCCTTTGTTACCAGACTCATTCTGAGCATGCTGTTTTTGCAGTCACTAGCCTAGGGAAGCAGGGCATGATACTTGGATTCTCTGGGCTGCATGACCACAATCCTGAGATTGACTGGACTAAGGATAAAGTGAGGATGAGCCGCTGCCCTTGACAATGTTTCACATGTGCTAAGAAAGTTAGAGAGGAGTGTAGAGCCTCAGTCCATCAGCACACCACTATACATGCTTGCTGAGTTGAACACCTCCTCTTTGCAAACCTTGACCTATTGGATCCTCTCCCCTTGGTGTTCCCTTATAGAGAGGCCCTCTATGAGGACATTCAAGGTGTGGTGAGTGAAGCCCAGATGGAAGAGGGATGTGAGGGTGAATTTGAGTGTGCTCCTGACCCCAAGTCTCCAGACAAGGCTATTGAGGCAGGTGATAGGATTTATGCAACTACATTACAACCTCCCCCAACTGTGGCAGAGATTAGAGCTAGCTCAGGCATTTGCTGCTAACTCTACTCCTAAGTCATTCTGAGATGCAGTTCTTCATCACCTGCAGGACTTTGAGGATGCTTTCTCTAAGGCATCATTTGACTCCCTGCCAGAGCACAAGCAGTGAGACCATGCTATTGAGCTCACACCCAATGCTGAGCCCTCTAGCTGCAAGGTTTACCCTCTCTCTTCCAGAGAACAGGATGAGCTCAATGCCTTCTTGCAGGAGAATTTAGACTCAGGTTGCATCCATCCCTCAAAGTCTCCAATGGCCTCTCCAGTCTTCTTCATTAAGAAGAAGGATGGATCTCTATGTCTGGTTCAGGACTATTGAGTCTTGAATGCAATGACCGTAAAGAATTGCTACTCCTTACCACTCATTTCTGAGCTTGTCAACAACCTCCAAGGTGCATGCTACTTCACCAAGTTGGACATCCACTAGGGCTATAACAATATGCACATCAAAGAAGGTGATGAGTGGAAAGCAGCATTCCAAACAAATCATGGACTCTTTGAGCCTCTGGTGATGTTCTTTGGCCTCACTAATAGTCCAGCCATCTTCCAGACCATGATGAATGACATTTTCCAAGACCTCATAGAAGAGGGTGTTGTGTGTGTATATCTCAATGATATCCTCATCTATACCAAGACTCCAGAGGAGCATCATTGGATTACACACATTGTGCTGGAATGTCTTTGCCAACACCAGCTTTATCTCAAGCCAGAGAAGTGTGAATTTGAGCAGACTAAGGTTGAATACCTTGGACTGATCATTTCCCATGGAATGGCTGAGATGGACCCAGTCAAGGTGGCTGATGTGGCAGAGTGGCCAGAGCCCAAGAACATCTCTTTGATCTCACAACTAAGGATACTGAGATGTGGCACAGCAGACTAATTTTGATGCCCTCAAACAGGCAGTCATTTCAAAGCCTGTTCTCCTATTCCCTGATGACAACTCACCCTTCCATGTTGAAGCTGATAGCTCAGACTTTGCTACTGGAGCTGTCCTCTTTCAGCAGTCAAAAGAGGATGATAAGTGGCATCCTGTGGCTTTCTACTCCAAGAGTCTCAATGCAGTGCAGTGCAATCATAAGATCCACAACAAGGAGATGCTGGCTATCATTTGGTCAGTTGAGGAGTGGCAACATTTCCTTGAAGGTGCCAGGCATAAGTTTGAGGTGTGGACTGATTACAAGAACTTAGAGTACTTTTGGACGGCCAAAAAACTACCGCTGACAGGCTCAATGGTCCTTGTATCTAGCCAACTTTGACTTCTCACTGCATCAACCCAGACAGAGCATGGGCAAGCCAGATGTGCTTTCTAGGCAAGCTGACCATGATTTAGGAGCTAGTGACAATGACAATATTGTACTCCTGAAGCCAGAGCTCTTTGCTATTTGTGCTCTAGAGGGTGTTGTTGGCTAGGGAGAAGAAGTGAGCATTCTCCAAGACATCCGCTGAGGTAACCAGGAGGGTGCTCAGGAAGATCTGGTAGCCAAGACTGCCCTGGCCTTGCATGCTTGAGTGAGAGCTGGAGTTAAGTCAGTCCACACTGATGAATGGTCTTTGGAGAATGGTCTTCTCACCTTCTAGGGGCCCATTTATGTTCCCAACCTACCTGACTTCTGGAGGTGGATTGTAGAGCAGCACCACAATTCTCAAATTGCAGGCCATCTTGGTAGATGGAAGACATTGGAGCTGGTCTCTCAGAATTACTGGTGGCCTCAAATGTCATGGTATATTGGCTCCTACACCTCCACCTGTGATCTTTGCCTTTGGACTAAGCCTTGTTGTCAGCCTCCCATGAGACAACTTCATCCTTTGCCCATTCCAGCTGAGTGTTGGAGTGTGGCCTTGGTAGACTTCATTGTTGAGTTACCAGGCTCTTGGTAGTAGTAGATCTCTGTGGCAAGCGTGCTCATTTCATTCCAACACACACTACCTGCTCTGCCATAGATGCTGCTAACCTGTACTGGAAGCATTTTTAGAAACTCCATGGATTGTCCAATGCCTATATCTCAGACTAGGGACCTCAGTTTGTGGCAGGGTTTACCAAAAAACTGTATTGCCTTCTCTATGTCAAACTCCACACTTCCATTGCCTACCACTCCCAGTCTGATGGCCAGACCAAGCATGTCAACCAAGAGCTAGAACAGTATCTTTGGCTCTTCTGCAATGAATAACAGGATGACTGGGATGACCTATTACCAGAGGCTGAGTTTCAATACAACAACCATGTACATGCTGCCACTCAGATGTCTCCTTTCCTTCTGGACACTAGTTGACACCCTTGGATGGGATTTGAGCCTCGTAGACAACCTTCAAAGAATGAAGCTGTCAAATGAGTTTATAGATTGGATGAAAGCAGCCCAAGAGCCAAGGCAGCCTTAGCTAAGGCAAAGGATGACATGGCCCACTATTACAATTGTGGACAAACTCCAGCCCCCAAGTACAAGCCTGGAGATTGAGTCTATCTGGATGCCTCTGACATTGCTATCACCCAACCTTCTTAGAAGCTCTCTTATTGTGGTCTAGAACTGTATGGGCAACTTCCAGAGGTTGTGGCTAAGTCACACAACTGGCATAGAAAAATCCAAAGTCTATTAGAAACAGAATAATACAACAGAAAAGTAACTAATCACCTGGCAGAGAGAAATCCAAAGAGAACAAGTCTAAGGATCCCTCTGCTATGGTGTGGCACATCAGCACAGGAGCATCCTAGAGATCTCCAGAAGTCCCTGGAGAACTCTAGGATTCCAAGACAGGAAGTTCCAAAAATAAAAGTCTCCTGACATTATTCCTCCTCCCTCTAGGGTGCAGCATCTCAACACACTGGGTAGAACAGATTGTAGATGACACGGTCAGTCAGGGAGATGGGATAGAGGCCATGGATGATTTGGGGTGCTCCAGGATGGTTGCAATGAAAGTCTCAGATAAGGGCAGGCACATGAACGTTTTTGGTGAGCTTCCAAGAGTTGTCCTTGATACCGTAGCCCTTTTACTTGACCTTGTACGGTAGTTTACGTTGGAATAGACAGCTGTCCAGGATCTTCTCTACCTCCTACTCCACTCCATTGCTGGCAAGGACTGGAGGTGGTGGAAGGGGAGCTTGTTAACCCAGGATGGGGTTGTCTGGGGCAGGCAAGAGCTTGACCATGTTCAAGACCAGGTGCAGTCAATGCATGCCAACAACTGGAGTTGGTAAGCGAGGAGTCCTACTTGACGCTTGACCATGTACAGTTCCAGTTGCTAATGCAAGAGCTTCTGCAAGAGCCAAGTATTTGCAATGTTGGAGGCATCTAGGTAAAAGCAATCCCCAGGCTTGAAGGGAGGAGCCAGAGACTGTCTTTGATTGTAGTACCAGGCCATGTTATTCTTTGCCTTGGTCAGCACGGCCTTTGCCTCCTCCTGTGCTTTCTGCATACGGTTGACAAAGTCATTGACTGACTTGTTCTCTAATTAGCACACATGTGGTTTGAAGCCCATCTGGGGGTGTCAGCCAGTGTCAAGGAAGAATAGGGAGACCTGTGTAGATGCGTGGACGTGGTTGTTGTACTGGAATTCCACCTTGGGGAGGAGCTTGTCCCAGTTGTTCTGCCACTTGTTGCAGAATAGTGATATGGCAGCCCGCCATTGTGGAAACATGGAAAAAATATAACATTATCCATGGAGGTACAAAAGAAACATAAGACATGTCTAGAAAATGCTGAAACCTGTAAGCAAGACATGTTCCAACAGCCAAAGACCATAGGCTAGACGTACTATAAGGTTCCATGCCTCCTGACAATCCTAAAACTGGTCCAAATGTGTAAAACACTGCATAGACGGTCGAGATATAGGCATATCTTTGAAAGTCAATGATTTGTCAACGAGAAATGATAGCCAAAAGCTTCTATCAATCAATCAGTGATGATATGGAATTAGATTTTGATGGAATGATAACTGAGATGTGGCAGTGTCAAAGAAGCTGATTTGATCATGAAAAAATCCACAATCAAAGATAAAGCTGAAAATAGCACAGCACTCAGCAGCCATCAAAAATAGATTAGATTAATACTATCTAATCTTGGATCAAGATCCAAATACCAAAATCAGTCTAAATTAAGAATTGATGGAATCAATCAAAGATCCCAGATCACAATTTGCAATCAGCGCATCAATTCCATCAAATCTTTGTGACTTTCCTTCTTAGAGCCCTACCAAGGTCTATAATGGTGCTATCCTGCCTTCCTGGGTACCACCAGACACCCCAGAACCACGCAAGCACAATGGAAGAACCCTCCACAGGTCTTGGACACCGGAACAACGGAACTGGAGGCCAGAACAAGTCTGAAACAGGAAGCCAGAGCAAATTTTACAATTCAATACATTTTATTGAATTGACACTCGGATGGCTCAAACTTTAGCCTATACCCAAACCAATAGGAAGCCACTGACATGCAAATCATGCATGGTCCATGCGCATTCAAAGAGATATAAATAAGAGAAGAAAAGGGAGACCCAGCTAAGGAAAACCTGTGCAGCCCGGGGTCCCCAGGGAGTGGACTACTTAGGCTAATCAGTAAAGTACTTCAGACCAGCTTTAATAAAGCTTATTGCCTACATTTGTGTGAATTAAGTTTGCTCAAATCAAAGCTTGAACTTTGTTAATCTAGTAAATAAACTATTTGTGTGGCTTGGGGTCCCCAGAGAGTGTGACTGCTTAGGCCTATCATTTAGTTGACTTCACTAGGGTTACTTTTTGGTATCTTTTCAGAGACCATTTATATTGTGAACTGCTTTGGTTCATTATAATAATAAAATAAAACTACAAAAACCATTAAAACTTTATTACAAGTGTTAGTTTCTGTGTCATAGCCTGACAAAACTCGCGAAAGTAAAGTTTAGTTGTCTACACTAATTGGAGTCCCTCTGATTAGTTCAACAAACCCTACATTTTGCATCAATAGCCAGAGGTACTGCTCTAGTTCCTGGTTGACGTGCTTGGTCTGCCCATTGGACTGCAGGTGGTAGGTGGTGGACATGTGGAGCTTGATGTGCAGGAGGCAGTAGAGTTCTTGGATGAAGTCTGCCATGAACTGCAGGCCCCAGTTGGAGACATAAGCATTGAAGAGGCCATGGGGTTTCCAGACGTTCTTCTGGTACAGGTTGGCAGCACCCATTGCAGAGCTGAATTGCACTGGCTTACTGTAGAGGTCCACCATGACTATGATGGCATCATATTGGTGCATGTCTAGGAGTTCCATGATAAAGTTGACAGAGGCTACACTCCAAAGTGCAGCGGGCGTTGATGCAAAATGTAGGGTTTGTTGAACTAATCAAATCAGTGTAGACAACTAAACTTTACTTTTGCGAGTTTCATGGGGCTATGACACAGAAACTAACACTTGTAATGAAGTTGTAATGGTTTTTGTAGTTTTATTTTATTATTATAATGAACCAAAGCAGTTCACAATATAAATGGTCTCTAAAAAGATACCAAAAAGTGACCCTAGTAAAGTCAACTAAATGATAGGCCTAAGTAGTCACACCCCCTGGAGACTCCAAGCCACACAAATAGTTTATTTACTAGATTAACAAAGTTCAAGCTTTGATTTGAGCAAACTTAATTCACACAAATGTAGGCAATAAGCTTTATTAAAGCTGGTCTGAAGTACTTTACTGATTAGCCTAAGTAGTCCACTCCCTGGGGACCCCAAGCTGCACAGGTATTTCCTTAGCTGGGTCCCCCTTTTCCTTGTCCTATTTATACCCCTTTCCCTGCGCACGGACCACACGTGATTGGCATGTCCACAGACCTCCTATTGGTCTGGGTGCTGATTAAGATTGAGCCAGCCAGGGGTTAATTCAATAAAATTTACTGAATTGAAAGTTTTTGCTCTGGCAGCCAGTTTCAAGCTATTTTTGGCCTCCAGGTTCCGCGTTTCCATCATCCGGGACCTGCTAAGGGTCCTTCCGTTGTATCTACGTGGTTCTGGGGAGTC
The DNA here is from genome assembly GCA_003313785.1 of Termitomyces sp. MG148. Lineage (NCBI taxonomy): Eukaryota > Fungi > Basidiomycota > Agaricomycetes > Agaricales > Lyophyllaceae > Termitomyces > Termitomyces sp. MG148. The sequence continues at coordinate 3,030 of QLOM01003888.1, read as the reverse complement.
CGGAGGTACCCAGGGGGGCGGGATAGCACTATAATTGAGTGCTGTAGGGCTCTGGGAAGGAAAGTCACAAAGGTTTGATGGAATTGATGTGCTGATTGCAGATCGTGATCCAGGATCTTTGATTGATTCCATCAATCCTTAATTTAGACTGATTTTGGTATTCGGATCTTGATCTGAGATTAAATAGTATTAATCTAATCTATTTTGATGGCTGCTGAGTGCTGTGCTATTTTCAGCCTGATCTTTGATTTCAGATCTCTCTGTGATTGAATCAGCTTCTTTTGATACAATCACCTCTTGCTTATCATTCCCATCAAGATCTTACTCCGGATCATCAATGATTGATTGATGAAAGCTTTGGCTATCATTATTTCATCACTACTCAAAGGTCTGTCTATAACTCAACAATTTATGCACCGTTTGACATTGTTTGACCAGTTTCAGACTTGTTGGGAGGCACAGAACATTACAGTACGTACAGCCTACAGGTTTTGGCTGTTTGGTATGTCCAGCTTACAGTTTTCAGCCTTATTTTAGACATACTTTGTGCTTTGTCTTGTACCACTTGTAATGCTACATGTTTTATTGTTCCGTCACGGCGGGCCACCATATCAGCGTGGGGATGGAGTGCAGTTGACCAGGTTGGGGGGCATTGGTGGGCTTTCATCTCAAGGCAGAGGTTGCAGGTGCTGGTGTAGGCTCTTATGGCACAACATCTGTGGCCACCAATAGTTCTGAGAGACCAGCTCCAGTGTCTTCCAGTGGCCAGGGTGTCCAGCAATGTGGGAGTTGTGGTGATGTTTGACAATGCACCTCCAAAGCTCCTGGTTGTTGGATCTCCTCCATGGCCAGCAGGGGTCATGGTGTAGTGGCATAGATGCAGTCTCCTACCTCAATGACTTTGTCCAGAAGCTCTGGGTCCAGTGTGGGTAAGAACTTGTGTCCCTCTTCCTGGCCAGGGTCCCCTCCACTGTGTCTATTGTCCTTGTGGAGGACCAGAGGGCCTTTCTATGAGGAAATGCCAGAGGCAGAGGGTCCAGCAGGTCAAAATCTGTGAACTAGGAGGTATTCTACCCAACATGCCCAGATAGCTGCGCATTTCCGCATCATGGTGTGCTGCTTCTTCTTTACTTTGTTTGCACAGGTGGTGCAACATTGGGAGCACTGACTCATGCTGATTCCTTCTGAGACCCAATCAATCTCTGGATTGTGCTCCCAGAGCCAGAGAAATCCCAGGATCATCTCTTGTTTTCCAATGCTTGTGACTGCAAGAGTAGTGCGCTCTGCATGGAACTTATAGCACAGAACAGGGTCTACCATGGACTTGATGGATTCTGCTTTGTTACAAGTGCTGTTGACGTTGTACACCGAGATGAGGAATAAGAGGGGCTGAGTAGTGAAATAGTGCCACTCCACATAGTTAGCTTCCACAAAGAGTCCGGTCGCTCTGGAGTCCAGGAGGGCAACTATGCTCTGGGTCTGCTGCGTATCAGTGGTTTCAATCTCCATGTTCATCCAGAGCAAGTTGAGCAACAGAATAGATGCTATGATATAACAGCAGAAGAGATAGCACTCCCAGGCAGGAGTGCATGCCCAGAGAGGAGTCAAGGAGGGCTCAGGAGAGCCATTGAGTACATCAGGAGTAGTGCTTATGGTTGGGGGGACTGAGTTGTTGACAGAAGTTGTATTGATTTCTTCTACTGACAGACATGCAAACCTGTTAGCACTAGGCAATGAGGGCATACTTTTCACCCGTCACATCCATGAAAACCCTCCTGTGACTCCTCAGACTCTCTGGCAATGGGAGGGGCCTTGTGCGTGCTCTCTGGGGCAGGGGCATCCAGAGAAGAGATTTCAGCCACGTCGCAGGCTGTGAAAAGTTGCAGGAGCAGTTCCTCTTGCTTCTCCAGGGACAGATATTGGACTTCAAGGCCCCCAGGGCAGTGGCAGGCAAAGTGGCCTGGTGCACTACAGCATTGGCATGAGAGCAAGAGAGGCACGCACTGCCAGGAAGTGTCCACGTCCATGGGGGCGCTTGGAGGCAGTACTGGGGGTGCCAGAAGCGTGGCCAACAGCACTGCTGGAGATAGAGCAGTTGGTCAACAGGGGAGCGGAGCAGGCAAGCATAAGGAGGAGGCAGGAGTTGCAACTTTGCAGAGCTCCCATTTGAGCTCCATGAGCTGTCACTGCTTCTAAGCTATCCAATACCACAACAGGACCCAATTGTCCACCGGGCATCCTTCCACAAGGTTGTCAATGCACTCCATCAGGACTGGATGGAGCCCTTCCTGAAAGGTGAGGCACAGCTGCAGGCCATTGGGGTACTTGGCCTGCTCTACCAACATGTAGAACAAGTCAATGTACTTGTCCAGGGATTGCTCCCCTTGGCCATACTGATCCCTGTCTTGCAGGACTAATGCGGCAGTTTTGGCTGGGTTTTGGAGAAAGAACTTGTCCTCAAACTCCTGTTCAAACTCAGCCCAGTCTGCAAAACTTCTGATGCTACCAAAGCGTTGGAAAACCCTCATTGCGTAGGTAGCTGCCCATTCCAAAATATAGGACAGGACTTACACAATCTTCAACTTGTTAGAAACAAAGTCGTCACTGCAGAGTTGGATGTAGGTGATGCAGAATTGGAGGAAACTTTTCCCAGACACGTAGTCACCATTGTACGCATTGGGGATTGCCAGGTGCAAAATATTGGGGTGCTCCCATGCTGGAAGAGGGGATTGTGCAGTGTGAAAGCATTGCACCGGCAGGGTAGGCAGCAGGGGATTGGCTGCCACCAGAGCAAGGTGTTTGAGGAGCGTGCGGAGGGAATTTGAAATGGTTTTGGTGGTTTGGCAGAGGTTCTACAAGGACAACAGACATAGCGGAGGAGACTCTGGCCAGGAAGATGGATGTGAGGGGGAGTTCCTACCCATCCTGGACTTGGAGCTTCCAGATGAAGCCATTGAGGTAGGAGACTGCATCTATGCCACCACACTACAACTTCTGCTGGCCACAGAGGAGATCCAGGCCAGCCAAACC
>QLOM01003881.1:0-12723 GCA_003313785.1 Termitomyces sp. MG148 | reverse complement strand
TGCTATTGTTCTTGGATATCTGAACAATGAACAAGCGTGAGTAACTCATGTAAATTCTTTTCTTCGAGATCTATGTACGACCATGGATTACAGAACCAAGGACACTTTTGTCGATGGGTAGAACTTCTATATTCTTTTTGAACGAAATGCCGTTGACATCTTGAAGGTGGGTCTATACGGGAGATCAAGTGATCATTTCAGAAACACATGAAGTATTTGTAGTTGACCGGTTGAAGGTATTATTGAGACGATTCGTAAAATTCATCGAGACGTTGAAGTCCTACAGGAAATGATCAAGGTGAAAGGCTTTCAAGTCGCGCCAGCCGAAGTAGAAGGATGCCTCTTGTCACATCCAGATATCACAGATTGCTGCGTTGTTGGCTTGCCAGATGAATATAGCGGGGAGGCTCCATTGGCGTTTGTGGTACTGACCCCCGACGCGCAAGCAAGGTTCATGTTAAGTTCATATGAAGCTTATGACATCAAACGTAGCATCTTGAAGGTAATAACCACAATTTGTGCTTTTTCACGATCAAAAACTTGTTCTAACACTACCGTCGTTTGAAGCATGTTAGAAACCAATTGTCTAGATACAAACGACTCAGAGGCGTTGAAATTGTCCAGACGATACCGGTGAAATCTGAATTAATCAAGCGAGATCTAAAGACTTACTTTCATGCAGAAAAGTGGTAGCGGTAAATTGTTACGGCGCGTCTTGTGTGAACGAGTCAAGGAGCAAATAGCCCAAAGGAAATGCCGTCCAAGATTGTAGACTGGAAGTTCCTCTAAATTCGCAATGGGGATCCTGTCATTCTGTAATAGTTATGCCGAAACCAGGGCATCACTGGCATCTCCGCCCTACTGATTGTTAAGTTCAAGGACAAGCTTAAGATGCAGGTGCTAGAGCGGAAACTATCGGCCCAGGAGCTGCTTCGCAAACACGAGGATCGAATGGGCTTGAATTTTTTCCGTTTGTTCACTTAACGTAGCCTTACCTTAAGGTACTTATGTCGAACTCCAGTATGATACCGTGACTATATATATACTATCACTTTCAGGGTCTTACCACCATTTCGTCCTCTGAGCTAGATTCGAGAATATCTGCTCTATATCAAATGATTACGATGCTATCAAATCAGCAGCTATCAGAGGAGGGAAGAGCGTAGATGCGAGTGGCATTGGAAAAGTGGAATGTGCATGGTATGATATAAAGCGCCCAATTTCAGTTGGAGACTTACAAAAGAGAGAATGGTGAGCATTCTTTGTACTCCAATCACTGCTTTCTGACCTTGGTAACAGCTATCTTAACATGGATTATTTTTTCCTATCGAGTATATCATACTTGACCCCTCTTTTGCTGGTGGTGTCATATGACATAATTTGTCAATGGGCAAGAAACCTTAGAAAATGCTGCCTTCAAATATATTTGCCAAACCGCTTCTCTGATATCTCCATCCACTATCTCATTCCCAAGTTTCATCTTGCGGCTCACCACCCTGAAGTTGACTTTTCTTTCAATTTTTCACATAGCGTCAGCCAAACAGATGGCAAAGCCCCAGAACATAGTTGGGCTTCTATCAATGCAATTGCTTCTAGTACAAAAGAAATGGGCCCAGGCTCCCATTGGGACACTTTGGATGACCATTTTGGTGACTACAACTGGAGGAAGATTGTAAACTTTGGTAATTGTTTTTCTTTCAAGACTGTAAGGGGAACACTTAACGTCTGCGGAACTCCTTCCACAGAGCCAGCGAGCACTGGTGACAAGTGGGAGTCGAGCAGGCGTAGAGGCAGGCAAGAGTCAAGCAAGGGGCCGGCAAGGCTAACCGAGCGGTCGGACGTTGCTAGAGAGCTTACAGTAGGTTTAGTGTGTAGGCCAGAAGAACACTGCTATTGTTCAGCCTGGGGATATTCTATCCACAGGCTGTCTATATATACTATATTGGTGGCTGTGCTATCACTAATACTGTTTACTAATTGGGCCCCAGTATGTAAAGGAGTATGACTAACAATAATCAATGCTGAGTAAGGTCCATGCATATGACTCATCAAGGCTGACTACTAAGAGACAGAAGGGGAAAGGGTGGGCCAAGCGGCCGGTCGGATCTGCTAGAAATAGGCATATCGTTGGACTAAGCTCGGAGAAGAGTTGGACACGGTCCAGAGACCGGTCCTCTGACAGTACCTGCCATCAGCGCTTGTTGACAGGGTATCCTATGATGCCAGGTTTCTTGATTATGAGTACCAACTTTGTTTTGTGCAAGCTCATACAACCCTGGATGAAATTTGATGTGCCATTATACTCCATTCACAAATGTACAAGACCAAAGACCAGCTGGTTCGTGGCCAATGCATGAATATCCATAGCATTTCACTCATTAATAAAGTCACTTCTCACATCAAGAATGCCCAAAGGAAGTATAAAGAAGGTTATTTGGCACTCGTTACGCTTGGAAAGGCACTTGGAAAGGTTGGCTGGGAGGTAGAACTGCAAGAATTAACTGATGCTGATACACGTGGCATTACATCATTGGAGGATGACTGACCTGAAGGCTCACGAGTCCTATCATGGATTTGGCTCATTCCAGGGAGTAATATTGAGGGAGAGGAAAAGCAGGAAGGTAAGGTTGCCAGCTCAAACTATTGGGTACTGTGTTTATCAGTATAAAACAGCCCTACAAATTGAGTGGTATAAATCTTGAGCTCTAGCCCATTGCTATCAGGAAGAATGTCTGCTTCTCCAAGAGGAAATGTGGCGCGTCCTGGCCTACTTTGACAACCGTGAATACCACTGGACTACAATTACAACCCATTTACCACCATACATCATACATCGATGACCAAACTTGGGCCAGGATGAACGCATATGCCCATCGCCAGGCAGCAGTGCAACAATCCATGGCAACAATGTGTCGGATGGTGTGAGTGCATTTACCAAGCCTTATTATGACAGGACCTGGCTCCTACAAGTGACAACTGTAAGGCTGTTGTTTGCGATTTGCAATGCGGCGCCACAACGAGACTGTTTAATGAGATTTATTATGATACTTTAGTTGTAATGTTAAACATACCTGTTTAACAAGACAAATAGAACTAAGAAAAACATATCTACAAGTATTGTGACTACTGTGGCTCAATGGTCACGTGATATCTTGACACCTGCCCCCCACTTGTAAGGTCCAAGCCCGCAATGGGTAGCAAGAGAAAAAAAGAAAAAAAAGGAGAAAGAAAAGAAAGAAAAGAAAGAACTCCAGAGCGCATGAACCCTCAACCTCCCATATGTTGACGTTGTTTTCCACGCGTCTTTTCGTTTTCTCAAAATTCTTGAATTGCCTCGATGGCATGCGACATATCATACTCCTTCAGCCACTCATCCTCACTCTTGTCATACCCCTTCCACCGCACCAGAAACTCTGTCACTCCACCCCGCGTCCGCTGCTCTTACAAAATGCGCTCAACCTCTACCTCCTCCCCTGTCTCCATCTGCACTGGCAGGGGTGGGTCCTGACGGCACCCAACAATTGTGTCTGGTCACGCCGGAACTAGGCACGAGACATGGAAGACATTGTGGATTGACCAGCCATCTGGTAAGCTCAGCCTATACGCTGTCGCTGAGACTTTCTGTGAGATCTGGAAAGGACCAAAGCGCTTGAAATCGAGCTTCAAACTAGGCCAATCCAAACGTAAGTCCACGCGCTCGAGGTACACACAATCCCCCACCATGTAGTCCAGGGCCTTGTTCACCCAGGCATTGTAGAAGCGTTTCATATGCTCCGCTGCGAGCTCAAGCAGGCCCTTGAGCTCACTCTGCACTTTGCAGATGCGATTGAGGCGCTTGTCAGCCTTTGGCACAGTTTGCAAATTCATTAGGTCAATGGAAAAGGTAGGATTGTAGGCATATTTGGCATAGAATGGTGCCATCCTAATAGCGGAATTGACCCAATTGTTGTAGGCAAACTCGGCAAATGGCAGCCAGTCCATCCAGTTGTCCTGATAATAATCCACAAAGGCGCGCAGGTAGACCTCAAGTTCCTGGTTCGTGCGCTCTGTCTGACCGTCAGTCTGCAGGTGATGTGCCGTCGACAATGCCTGCTTAATGCCCAACCTCTCCCACATCCGCTTAACGTAACGCGCCACGAACTGAGGGCCCCTATCTGAGACCAGCTTCTTTGGTGTGCCGTGCAAACACCACACCTGCTCCATGAATGTATCGCACATCGCCACTGCGTCGTCAGTTGAGTATGCCCCCAAGAAGTGCGCACGCTTTGTGGACTTGTTGCAGACCACTTGGATGGTGTCATAGCTGCGTGACGTCAGTAAAGGGCCAACATAGTCCGTCGAGACATGCTGCCAAGGGCCATCTGGGACTTCCAGTGGCTGTAATGGACCGTACAACTTCTGACGTCGAGGCTTGATACGTTGACACGTCTCACACCCCTCCACGTAACGCTTGACATGATCCGCCATCCTGGGCCAGTAGTAGTTTCACAAAATCAGTGCCAGCGTGTTTGCCTGTCCTGGGTGACCTGCTGGAATAGAGTCGTGGTACAGTTGTAACACCAGCCTTTTTACCTCCTCATCATCTGGCACGTACACCAAGCCACGAAAGCACACCAGTCCCCCATCCACCACAAAATCCTTGAGCTGTGACTTCACCAACGCTGATGCCCCATCCACATGCCACAGTGCTTGCAACCGCGCATCTGCCCAAGATGCCTCCCAAATCTTCTCCAAGATGCTTGTGTCCGCCAGGATTGCCTGCACCGCCGCCACCCGCCGCACCACCTCCGAAGCACTACAGCTCTCCAATGCCACCACCACCCGCCGCGCACACCTCCTTCCCACTCTATCCTCCTTCAATGTCTGCTGCTCCAAGTTATCGCGCATTTTTGCCAGAATCTCGTGGTCAGGACGCTGGGACAAACCGTCTGGACCTGCGCTCAGTTGACCCGGCCTATGGTGAATGACAAAGACAAAGCGGTTGAGAAAGATACTCCAACGTGCCTGCCTTCTATTGAGATCACGAGCTGACATGAAATATTTGAGGTTGCAATGATCCGAGTACACTTCCACTGGGTACGGGTTGCCCTCCAAATACGGCTGCCAGACCTCGAACGCTCAGACCACCGATAGTAGTTCTTTGTTGTGAACGTCGTAATTCCGCTCTGCGGGTTGCAACGCCTTGGAAAAGAATGCCACTGGTTGCCAGTCTCCATCCTCTGCTTTCTGCAACAACACCACCCCCACTGCAAAGTCTGACGCATCCGTCTCAACACAAAATGCCGCCTCCATGTTCGGCATCACCAGCACCGGTGCGTGCACAAACGCACCCTTCAACGCCTCAAACGCTCACTGCTCCTCCTCACCCCACCTCCACAGACAATCCTTTGTCTTCAAACGCTCCAGCAGTCGCACAATTGCCACATAGTCCTTGACAAAACGCCGGTAAAAGTTGCAAAAGCCCAGAAACTGGTTGACATGGCGGAGATTCCGAGGCGTTGGCCAATCCATAACACCACTGACTTTGACAGGGTCCATGCCCACACAACCTGGAGTGATCTTCAAGCCAAGATAGTCGACCTCTGTCGTTCGGAATTGGCATTTCTCCGGCTTCAGAAACAAGTCAGCTTCACACAGGCGCCGCAGGACTTCTTGCACGTGGGCCTCATGCTGCAACAGATCCTCAGAGAAAATGATAATGTCATTGAGGTAGAGGACCACGTAGACGCTGACGAGATCATGGAAAAGCTTGTTCACCATCCGCTGGAACGCTGCCGGCACATTGCGAAGGCCAAACTGCATAACCAAGAACTTGAACTGACCATAACGCGTGCGAAACAATGTCTTCCACTCATCACCTGCTCAGATCCTGACATTATAGTAGCTCCACCGCATGTCAAGCGTCGTGAACACTTTCGCTGCCTTCAGCCTATTGAGCAGTTTGTTTGTGAGAGGAATCGGATATGCATCTGGCTTTGTGACAGCATTCAGCGCGTGGAAGTCAACAACCAAGCGCAGCGAACCGTCCTTCTTTTTGACAAAGAAGACTGGAGCCCTGCATGGTGCGCTTGACGGCCGGATATAGCCTTTTGCCAGGTTTTCATTGATGAACTGGCAAAGCGCGGGTAGTTCCGCCAGTGCAAGTTGGTACAGCCTACCAGGTGGTGGGACCTCTGCTCCATTGATGAGGTCAATACCCAGGTCATGCTTCTGATGCTGCGGGAGCCACTCTGAATGGGATTTGTCAAACACATCAAGAAAATCATGTAATTCCCCTGGCACCAACTCCTCCATGGACTTTGGCACTCCATCCCCCTTCCCACCCTCTCCGCCAAAACCTGAGACACACTCCTCCCAGCCTTTGCCCCCACCTCTACTAGCGCTGGGCCCCCCGCACTCCTCACCAACTCCAAGTCCCACTGTTGCTCCAAAAACGCTGATGCAGCCTGTGCCTCTGCATGCCCCAGCACATCATCAATTGTTGCACACGCTGCACGTATCACTGCCTCCCTCTGTCGTCGCTGAAATTGTGACACCCTTGTCCTCGCACGCTTCAGTCTCCAAAAACGTTCCCTTGGCACTTCTTTCACCATGAAAGCATGTAGCGGCAGCCTGGGCGGCATCGAACCATCAGTGCATGGTAAGCAAGACCGCCGGCACATGTCCAACTCAAAGCGCACCGTAGAGCGGCCCCAATCTATGTCCGGGTTGTGACAGTGCAGCCAGTTGACACCCAAGATGAGGTTGTCATTGCTAATGTCTGCGACGTCAAAGACCAATGACTCCGCATGCTCGCCTATCGTGACGCGCAGGCAGACCTCATCCGTGATGAGCCCTGATTGTATCTTGGAGTTATCAATTGTCTGGAGCTTCAAGGGGTGCTTCTTGCATATCGTCAGAATCCTCTGCTGTACCACCAGGCATGGGTGGATGAAGCAGCAGCTGGCGCCCAAGTCAACCATTGCATGTGTGTCGACCAGTAACTGAGGAGCAGGCGCTGGACAGGAGATACCAAGAGTGACCAGGAGTTCAAGAGCAGAGTATGGGGAGCACGGCAATTGAGCATGAATGACCGCCGTGCGCTGAGAAACCGTGTTTGCTGTGTCAGGATCATGTAATGCAATCTCATTGTCTGGTGCGAGTACATGATGCTGATTGGTTGTGCTCGTTGCGACTACACAAGGCAACCCTACACAAAACCCGGTCCTGGCTTCCCCACCTCCTTTTCCACATCAAATGCCTCCCATATTGCCGCTTGAATGTTCCCCATCCATGATGGACAGTCCACCATCAGATGTCCGGTGTTGCCGCACTTAAAGCACTTCCTGGTTGCCGCGCGACTTGCCTTGTCAACATCCATGGCGTCTGGATCCTTCGACACAGGAGACGGTGCCCCACACGTGGCCAGCGTGGATGACGTCGATGTCGACTGCGGGACCTTGGGTGTACCCGAGCCCTGCCACTGCTTCTTCCTCCAGGCAACCATATCTGCAAGTCAACTCTCCCTGCGCAACAAAATGTCTCGAGCTTCTTCCGCAGTCGAGAAGTCAGAAGTCACAAGCACCTCCATTGCTGCACCGTTCAGCCCCTTCCAGAATTGCTCCTTGATGTACTCACTGTTTGCCTCCACTGCACCAAGCTTCCCTTTGAGTTCAAAGAAGGCTGTGCAGTAGTCAGTGATGGACCTCGAACCCTGCTGCAGCACCGCAATCCACGTGAGCACGTCCTGGACTGGGTCACGCAGACTGAACGCCGTGCAAAAATTGTCGAGCCACGCTATCCAGATAAAACGTCTTGGGTTCAGTGTGGGGTCCTTGGCACTCGTAGTGATGACATGCGACCATGCAAGAGCTGACCCACTGAGGTAGGATTGCACCCACAAGATCTTCTGCCACTCATCCCGAAACTGCTCAAACTCGGCAGCAGCCTCGACCTGGCTGATGAACTGATCTGCAAGCTGCCTTGAGGCTCCGTCGTACTTCTCTGGGGGACTGATGTTGGGCCTCGTCCCGAGTTCATGGCCACCGTGTTCTATCTCAGCGACTCAGCCCGCCAATGCCTCCAAACTGCCCTGGATGTCGCCCATACTAGCCTGGAGTTGTGCCGTGGCCTGCATCTGCGCAGACAGCTCACCCTGTAGAGCCTGGAACACCATCTTTGCAATTCGTTCCTCTGCAGGGCTTGGTTCTTTGCTCGGGACATTGGAAGACATGCAACCGGGAAAAAAAAATTTGAAGTTCTATTCGAGTGTAAGGCTGTTGTTTGCGATTTGCAATGCGGCGCCACAACGAGACTGTTTAATGAGATTTATTATGATACTTTAGTTGTAATGTTAAACATACCTGTTTAACGAGATGAATAGAACTAAGGAAAACATATCTACGAGTATTGCGACTACTGTGGCTCAATGGTCACGTGATATCGTGACAACAACTACCGTATTGAGCTTCATTAGTGACATTTTCTATCTTTTACCATTTCTATGTTTTTTTTTTTTTCATTTTACTCATGTTTCTCTTTTTTCCAATATTATATTCTGACCAAATCCGTTTGGTAAACTGTGTAAAAATAAATATATATCAAGTGACAAGGCACAATCATTGGGCAAGAGCGGGCTATGTATGTAATATGACGTGGGCTCGCGCGCATGCGCAAAGCCCGACGTCATACCATGTGACTTCGCCCGGCGGAGTGACACCGCTCGTCGTCGTTGGCAGTCGTGAGGAAGGGTAGCTTGTCGCTGTAGGATGGTTGTCGCCACTGTTAAATTTCACAGGGTTTTGATATAACATGCAGGCTTGTAATTACAGCTGTAGGTATATCACGCTTACCCTATAATGACAGGGTGTGATATATCATCCTGCCAGCGTCAGGTGAGTAGTTGGACAATTCGAAACTGAGTTCCAGGTGAAATTTCGGAATTTTGAGAGCTACTTCTCCAGTCAAACTTGAATTGTACTTATGACCACTACTGATCACGGGTAACTAGGATGGTAGATGAACAAATCATAAATACAAGTTTGGAAAGCACCTCCCGTTCATATCGTATCAGACAGTGGTCTTGTGGTCTTGCCATTGTAACATAACCCCAGCAAGCTTCATACCATGCCAATCTGTATCTTATATAGAACTATAAATATGGGCAGGGCAAGCAAATCGACTGAGGGTGTCCGTTAAGATGGGAGAGGAATATATACTGTACGACGGATAATTCTATTTGTGAACCCCTCAAAAGTTATGAACCCCTCCAATAAGTACTTAGCAAAGAGAAATAATAATCTATGTGCGTTGATTTCGCCCGTGGCTTTGCTTGATCAGAGGTGAACAGTAACTAATTACTTTGTATTTGTGTATCTCTCTAGTAATACATGTATTAGTTGCTGCTGATTTGGGGAAAGGAACCTTGGTTCCTTAACTCGAAACAACGAAGATCTGTGGGGGTCCGAGGTGAGCTGCAATGGGCGGGAGGGCCAATGAAGCACCATCGGACGGTGTATATCCCAGCTCCGATGCGTCGAGTGAGTCTTCTTGACTGCGAGACGGCTGAATTACTCGCTGTTCACAGTGGAACGCCAAATGACATTGGAAAACTTGATTCAGCCTTGGTCAGGCATGTCTCCTTGGCCCAGGTGTGATTCCTGAGGTGGCCAAACACGCTGCAGTGGCAGGGGCTGCAGTTGGAGCCTATGGTAAGCCAACATAAGCCGTGCTAGTACGGCAGTAGCAGAACGAGATAATAAATCCCCAATTTATGTCACACCAACTAATTAAATTTAATTATTAATTGGATATGTTGGAGTTCACAGAGGGTTCATAACTTTCGAGGGGTTCACAAATAGAATTATCCCTGTACGACTCCATTGTTTTGTACGAGACAATGTAATGTGATTTGTGTGATATCTCGGAGGGGTCAATCACTTTCGTGACGTATGCGATGGATTGCAACAACATCACATGATCACATGGCTAAGAATTTTCAAGACAAAATTGATCAACTTTTCATAAAACCTCAATCTATTCTAGATCTCGGAACAAGGCTTTGTGATCCTACCTGACGAGGCAACGAGGTTGATTGTTCCGAGTAGTTGGACAATTCGAAACTGAGTTCTGTCAAGACGCCACTGGTGAAATTTCGGAATTTTGAGAGCTACTTCTCCAGCCTTGTGTCAAACTTGAATTGTACTTATGACCACTACTGATCACGGGTAACTAGGGATGAACAAATCATAAATACAAGTTTGGAAAGCACCTCCCGTTCATATCGTATCAGACAGTGGTCTTGTGGTCTTGCCATTGTAACATAACCCCAGCAAGCTTCATACCATGCCAATCTGTATCTTATATAGAACTATAAATATGGGCAGGGCAAGCATATCCTACTCCACCAAGCATTATTCCTATTGCTGACACGCAAAGCTCCCAAGATGCACTTGTACACTCCAGTCATTTTTGTTGCATTCCTTGTACCTGTATTTGCTGCACCAAGATCTCTGGTGCCAGTGGAGAAGGTTAATGGCGAGACTTCGGGAAGACACATTGTTAGGCTTCGGTCTGGCATAGATCGATCATCCTTCGTCCTTGCCACGAATATTGTTCCAACTCACAACTGGACGGTGATTAATGGATTCGCTGGTAAGCTCCATTCTTTTGACCGGCACGATACTTTTTTGACCTTAGTCGGACATAAGGCGAGTTTACTGAAGATCAGGTCAACATGCTGCGTGCAAATGGCGACGTTGAATCAATTACTGAGGATGGAATTGTACAAGCCTCAGTAGTTTCCACACAGTCTGAGTTCCTTGTATCACCAGCTTAAATCATATAGTAACAAATGGTCGTCTAGGAACAATGCTACTTGGGGAATTGCTCGCCTGAGCTCTATTGGGAAACTTGCCAATCAGAATCCAAAGTATGTCACTGGAGTTATTGCTTGACGGTGAGGACCTCATGAAAATTAGCGCTTTGAACTTTCAATTTGTCTATGAAACGACTGCTGGTGTTGGGGTTGACATCTATGTACTGGGTGAGCTGACATATAGCTACCAATTGAAGCAGCGTGTGCTAATATGATATCTTCACTCGTCCTACAGACACCGGTAAGGCTCACGTCGGTTGAATTTAGACCTCTGGTTCTATTTATTTACAATGCGCAGGTGTTAACACAGGACATGTAAGCCTGCAAGTTTGACATGTCTGTCTTAAATTGGAAATTTATGATTTTTAGAACGAGTTTGGTGGTCGTGCACGATGGGGCGTTACCTTTGGTGGATATGCATCAGTAGATAACAATGGCCATGGAACCCACTGCGCGTCAGTACTCGCTTATTCTCAGTTCCCATTGTCCTCCTGATCTCATCTCTAGTGGCACTGCAGCAGGCCATTCTGTCGGAGTTGCAAGGGCAGCTAATATCATTGCGGTCAAGGTTCTTGGCGATGATGGGTGAGCAATCTGGCGTTTCAAGTCTTTCAATGAGATCTTTGAACTTTAGAATTCAACAGCTTAGGTTACGTTGCCGACACGTAAGAACTAATATTCTAGTAAAGCGAGGTTTCTCTTATTAATTTGTAAATGACGAAGTATATCTGGGATTGACTGGGTACACAGTCAGGCAAGCACTTCTGGCCGTCCGTCAGTTGCATCAATATCTCTCAGCGTGAATCGAACCTGTGTCGAATTGGACGATGCTGTGACTTCGGTAAGACTCTGTTATCATATAATGTACCGACTCGATTCATAATTTATAGCTCACATCGATTGGAGTCCATGCCATTGTCAGTTCTAATACGTCCTACATGCGTCGTGCAAATTTATCAACATTCTTCAGGTGGCAGCAGGAAACAACAATATAGATGCAGCCAATGTATCCCCCGTTAGGGCTCCTGGTGCCATTGCCATTGGGGCAAGCAATATTACAGATTCCAAAGCATCATTCTCGAACTATGGATCAGTAGTTGCGCTTTTTGCCCCAGGTGAAAACATTATCAGTGCATATATTGGCGGACCTACGGTGAGGATACATTGCCAACTACGATCCAACTATCAGACGCAACTGATATGCAGAAAAACAGGCATTGGCTATTTATTCTGGCACATCCCAGGTATGTGTCATAGGTACTCCGCATTATAGCATCAAGTATAGATTAAGAAACATAGGCCACCCCTCACGTCTCAGGTTTAGTCGCCTACCTCATTTCTTCCAGAGGAAACACTACACCGGCCAATATGCGCACCAATCTCAAGAATCTTGCCTTGAATGGCGTTCTCACTAATATCCGTGAGCATTACTAGTCCATACATTTTATACAAACATTTACAATCATTCAGCCGCTGGAACCGTGAATCAACTTGCACAGAATGGGCTCGCTCCAAAGTAGACCATATTTCCCCATAACTATCGAAGTATGTATGTGCTAGTGTCTGTCTCGACAATCTGTAGTGACTTTCCAAATCAATCGGTTTTTTCTCCCTAATCCCTAGCACTGATTGTGTATCAAACTGCAAGTATTGGTTAGTTGCATATGTACTTTCAAAATATGCCTTTGTTGCCACACAGAAAGGATTGCACTCTGTGTCCCACAAAATTTACCAGCGAAACGCATTTGAACCGATATATTTGTTCTTTCATTTCTCCTTCAATTCGCATCTGCAAGAACTCCAGGCCAATGGTGCATTCCCGTTATTTATTTTCGCCTATAGGCTACGTCATCTCTATTGCAATCTTC
>QLOM01003873.1:0-21292 GCA_003313785.1 Termitomyces sp. MG148 | reverse complement strand
CTTGTAATGTTCGACTACTGCCAAAAAGATGTCCAACTCAATCTCTTCCTCAGTTTCATCCTTTGTACATCTAGTTTTTGTGCTGAAGAACTCCAAGCTTCTCAAGATGGGTTAAGGCCTTTTCAACCTGGATATCTGTTGCAACAGTGGTGGATTCTGTGGGCTCAGTATTGAGGAGAGATGACACAGGCACAGGTGGAGCAGAAGTAGGGATTTGAGAAGTTCATCACAAGGAATACCTGTCTTCTTCCAACAGTTCCAAATAGTAGTGGTGTCAACATGTTTTCAGGCAGTGTCTGCCATCCATTATATGGCTTTAAGAATATCAATTTCAGCAGGAGAGACATCATTGTCATAATGATCAATGGCACAATTCATGAAGGGCATGGGAAGGGTCAAAACTGTAAATGGAAAGAGAAGTACGAGACAAGAGGATTAAGACAAGTATGAGGCATGAGACGAAACAGAGTTAAAGTGGACACAATACAAGGCAGAGAATCACAAATACAAGCAAATAGATTCAGAGATACAAACAAACACTTGAACAAACTGGTACTGGGGTGTATGCAATATCAAGACTACCAACTAAGTCCCCATCCTACTACTTAAGTACTCTTGTGGATATGTCCCAGGCTGAGCCCTTGATCTCCAGGTCTGAGTGCAGCTCTGGAACTCTATACGAGTTGGCAGGTGTCAGTTCCAATCAATAGTGGTGGGTGTTGGTGATGATCAGGTGGCGGTGGTGTCAGGGGCTCCTAGGGGTGGTGATGCGTGAGTGATGTGTAGGGTGATAGCCAAGCACGATGTGATGGCCAGGTGATGCAAGTGATAGTGTGATTGCTGGAGGGGGCTAGTGATGTCTGGGAAGAGCTGGTGATGTCCAAAAGGCATTGTGTAACTTCCTAGGAGTGGTCAGTGATAGCTGGGCTGATGGGATCAATAGCCAGAGTGATTGACAGTGGCATCTGTGATGGCCATGGGAGTGAGGCCACTGGCAGGGAATC
This sequence comes from Termitomyces sp. MG148, assembly GCA_003313785.1. Classification (NCBI taxonomy): domain Eukaryota; kingdom Fungi; phylum Basidiomycota; class Agaricomycetes; order Agaricales; family Lyophyllaceae; genus Termitomyces; species Termitomyces sp. MG148. The sequence goes on along the minus strand of QLOM01003873.1, from coordinate 20,288 downwards.
AGTTTGGGGCTATGGGGTTGGTGACCTCTGGGAGCATGGGGGTGGTTTTGAGGTCTTGGAGTTGGATGCAGGGGTTGGCGGGTCATGACAGATATCTCCTGCTCAACAAATTTAAGTGGGTGGCACTTAACTGCTATCCCACTGCCCAGGACAAGAATATGTCCCTTCTACTGGAGAATGCTTGTTATGAGATGATTACAGTGCCCTTTGCCAGCAATGAAGAGCAAAAGACTGTCCCATGACTAATTGTTCCCTCACAGCTCTATTGCCGCAAAGATATGGGTAGGATTGCCTTTGTAGGCATGAACACCCCCAACCAAAGCAGCCTTTTGCTTTGGACTATTTGGGCTTGTATGCTCTACTGTATGGGTGTCCTAGAACACTCAACATTTGGACTGGCCTGACAGTCAATCACACCATGCGCATTCACTGGTGCAACCTGTTTGGCTTTGCCCTGGTGTGAGTCCTCTGCTCCAACCAACCATCAAAGACAACGGTCCACCATCACCTGGCCTATGTATTTGCCCAGCCAGGACTTTACTGCAAAGCAATTGCAAAGTGTGAGGAAGTGACCAGGCAAACATTTGAGCCCCTCTCCTCTGATGGTACAGACCTGGAGACATGTCAGGTTGACATTCCTGAGGAGTCTGCCTCCTCATTCACCATTTTGGATGTGTTACATGTCCTCATTTATAACCACATTCTGGTCAGCTGGGTTGACCATGCATATACTTATGGGGTCACATATTTAACCCATATTTTCTTTGCAAATCATTGGCTCCAGCTCAAGGCAGCCACCGTGGATGACTTTTGATGCCACTGCTTTGACACAGTGGGGATCCCTCCATCAATTGCAAAATGGAATGAGTGGTGTGACACCACCAATGGAGATTGTTACCAGTTGATGCTGCAACAGCAGGACAACCAGTATGTTTACTGCAATGCATTCTGCAATGAAATGTACCTCAGCATTGGGCAAGACTCCCATGCACATGATCTGTGGATGTGCAATTACACATCTGAGGTGGTTCCATCCAGTGGCTCAGAGGTGGTGCCAGGGGATCCATACATCAACCCCATGTTGACTTTGTCTCTGCTTGGGGACTACAAGGATTCTCTGCCTCATGCAGGACCCTTGGGCACCCACTCCATGCCCACCAACAAGGAGGAGCTCCTCAAATATGACATGGACAACAAGATGGCCAATCCTTTTCAGGGAGTGGGGAACTCACCAATTGCCCCCATTTCCAACTTACTGATGGCATGACCATCATCCTGTGTAGACAGCAGTGCAGTCTAATTGGGGGGTGTGTAGTGGAGTGGCACCTTTGATGCCTTGACAGACTATTATTTTTATTATTTTTTATTATTTTTTATATGTATATACTTATTATTTACAGCTGATATAATCAGCTTATTTTTGTTTAGAACTACATTGACAATAGACTGAGACTGGTCTGATTCAGTGGAGTCCAAACATTAAGCTATACAAACTGTAACTACCGTTACAACAAGACAGAGAGGATCAAGAATCAAGATTTGGAAAGACACAGACAGAGAGGTATGCAACGTGATGCATTAGATAAGATCAGGATCAGCAGTCCGGATTTCAATGTTTGACACTTGGTAGAAAGTTGTCAATCAATGGCCCATAACCTGTTAGAATCCAAACCTCTTATATCTAGAAGTATCAGTCAGAGACAATTCCTCAGTTTGGTATAAGAGTCTGTATTAGACTATATCTAGAAGTATCAGTCAGAGACAATTCTATGGTATAGTCAGTAATCTGTTATGCTACTAAGTATATGAGTAACTCACCCTCAGTTTGGTATAAGAGATTGAGGGTGCTATCTACTATTGGTCCATTTATATATGTTTTGTCCTAGACAATGAGTCATTGTAATATGTGATATTGTATTGTGACAAAGCAGCTGTGGCCCTGTCCAGGAGTGTCTGTGTGATAATGTGACAAGTAGGGCATATGATGTCCAAAAAATAAACCTGTTATACCATTCCAAATGTGCTGATTTCTGAAGGAAAAAGTCATTAAACAAAGGAAAGTGCCTTTTTCTGTCAGAAATTGGCATTTCAGAAATGATATAACAGGTTTCTTTTATCTTTTTTCCAATGGAAACACCTTCTAGTGCCAGCAGTGATTGGTCTCATAAAAGCTGAGCTCTAACATAACCAATGAGCAGCTTTGCTGACTTGTCACACAAATTGTACTGGTGACTGAGTGAGCCAGTCCCTCCCTCCACAAGAGCAAGGCTCTAGTTAGAGATATATCATGTTAAATTGCTCTCTAGGCAAGATACTTTCTCTTCACTCATTTTTATTTAACTCATTGTCTTAATTGTGTTAAAACACAGTTTTCACGAGACCAATGAGTAAGTCATGTGATCCACATGTTGACCTACCTAGAGAGCCATCCGTGATTTGGTAAGAACAAATCACCTTAGGACTGCTCTCTAGGTAGGCAAACTATTTCACTTTGTATAGTAACAAATCACATTAAGACAGCTCACAATAGTGCTCAGCAATGTAGACTTCCTTTTCTTCTTCTTCTTTTTTTTCTTCTTCTTCTTTTTTTTCTTCTTCTTCTTTTTTTTCTTCTTCTTCTTTTTTTTCTTCTTCTTCTTTTTTTTTTTTTGGTGGTGTCTCGGCAATACAGTAGGCAGCGCATACTTGTCAGCCTCTACTGTACAGGACATGGCAGGCTTGCCTCATAATAATACATAAATTTCACACTGGTGTCGTAGGGGCCACCCCAATGGAAATGCCTTTATGCACATAGTGTGGGGCTCAAGATGCACTATCCAATACCCACTAAAACTGTGGTGATTTTCCTCTACAACCTGAGGGGTGTTGATAATTCATGCAGAAGGTTTCTCCAAGTGTCTCTGACAGTCCCTTGTGTGGCTGCCCTCTTTCCGAACCTTTTTGCATCCATGGACAGGCAGTCCATCTTGATCTTCCTTTCCAGGGCGGCCTTTATCCTGGCTTTCATTTCCTCTGTTCTGAGGGGGTGTTCTGGGTTGGCTTCCCTTGCTATCCGCCACTCACATTTAGCTTTCCATATGATATACATGGCCTCTGATATCAGTATCATCCTTAGGCGTCTCTCTCCAGGGTTTATTCTTGGTTCTTCCCCTGCTATAGCACAGCCTAAGATGTTGCCTAGAGACGGCTTCTCAAAAGTTAGGTTACCTTTCTCCAAAAGGGATTTAACACAATCCCATACTATTTTTTGCCCTGACATCTCACAGTTTGTCAGTATGTGATCTGAAGATTCCACTGTTCTGCAGCCTGTGCACACTGCTCTTTTTTCAAAGCCCGGTATGTTTTCCCAATACCTGCCAACTAAGATGTTGTGCATGCACTTCCACAGAAAATTTCTCATCTCTCTCAATAGTGTTTTGTGTCGCAACGACTTCCATATGATGCTATCCATAGGGAGGATGCTTAAACGGACCTTTGATGCCCATCGGGTCATATTCAGGTGTTTGTTTGTACCCCTTTTTTTGGGAACTGACTGAGCATCTAATATTCTTTTGTATACTAGGGCTTGGGATAGCATTGCTAATTTTGCCCCCACCACCTTGTAGCCGTCTGGAATTTAAAGGTCGAGCTCGTCTGGGGTGGCTTTCCTTGTGCCTTGGCCTGCAAGTTTGTCTGCTTCCTTGTTTCCTATTATGTTTGCATGTCCCTTTACCTTCTCTAGCAGGATTAGTCCTTTCTGGTGCCTCAGGACCACGACAATAAGTTTTAGTATGTTACTATTTGCTGATCCTATCCACTCTTCGTCCTCTTGCCTTTGCAGATGCTTTGTCAAGCTCTTGATTGTAATCTGTGAGTTGCTTCTCATCAGTATTGATTGATCATTTGGGACTGATCTGACAGCCTCCAGAATAACTATTGCCTCTCTGGTATTGTTTGATTGGTTCACATACCACGGTAGTCTAATTGCCCTATTTTTTGGGTCATCATAGTCAAACCAGATGCCTGTCCCGGTGGCTGTTTTACCTCCTTCATCTCTAATACACGATCCGTCCATGTAAATTGTTATCAGAGACAGGTTGTCCTTCAGTTTTTGACTATAATCTACATCATTATTGTTACTTTCAGTTCGTTCTGTGAAGACTCAGAAACCTTCCATGAGGGAGTCTCTTGTCATAATATCTAGATTGAATAGAATTCTCTTATTGTCCTGCGACCATCTCTTTTTGTCATCGCTTGTGGTTCTTAGTTTCTCTGATGAGTACGGGTTCCACTGTTTACTTAGTTTCCCTAGGTGATCTCTTGCAAGTCTATTATACTTGTCCGGGTTTTGGCACCCTTTCCTCCTTAATGTCTTGCACTTTCGGCAAGCAGAATTCTTCCTGTTTTTGTATCTCCCTGCTATGGTAGCTAGGGAGTCCCCCAGTTTCTCATATCCCTCACCATAACAACATTATGTATGTCTCTTAGACAGATTATTCTTTTGGAGTTTGTTTTTGATCTCTTAATACTTTTCAACCTTGGTGGAGCCAAACTGGTAGTTTCTCCTTGAGGCCACTCTCTAAAAGTAAAGGTGTGAAAGACACCTTGTATTTCTTTGCCATTTGGACCATGTGCTGTAAAGATGCCAGAAGGCTGTCCTCTCTGGACCTTGTGTCCACAGTTATATCTTGTAAAAAGACGTTCACCGTCTGTTTGCTCTTCTCTCTAAGTTTTCTTGGGATCTTTGTGCTTATTACCTTACTTGCAATCAGTGCCCACTTCAGGCGCGTATCATCTAGTTTGAGGTATCTCTGAGTTTTCATCAGTTTGATTGCCTCATTTCTCGCACACAGGTCTAGTAGTTTTTTCCCCTCTTTCTCAAGGGGTAGCCTGAGCAAGTCTAGACCAATTGTAGGTCTTGAGCCTGCTTCTCACAGGAAGTCTCTAATCATTTTCATCAAGAGGTCTTCAATCTGTTTCGGCATACCCTAGACTCTTGTGCAATACTGGGTCTTACTTCCTACTACCATTCCTATTATTAATCTTCTCTCTTCCAGAGTCGGCCTCCCTCTACTCTATTTCTTTAGATCTTTTGCAATTTGCTCTATCGTTGGTATCCACACACTTGCATTGTCAATACCATTACCTACAAAAGCACCTAGAAAACAGGTGGCTTCCCTGTCTCTGGCTATCTTTATATCTTTGGGAATTATCCGGTCATCTGCTCATGCTTTCCTTGTTGTTTGCAGCAAGTCTCTGTGTTCTCGTGACCCCACTGGGATAACCACGGTTTTTGGTATGTTGAATTTGGCTCCTGAGGCTTTACGCCATTTTTTCAGTATGCTTTCCAGGTTATGAAAGCTATCTTCTTTTGACAAATAAACTGTGCTGTCATCTGCAAATAGCATTACTATAAAACAATCTATCTCATCGTCAACTACTATGCCTTTCAGGGGAGAATCCCTTATCATTTGTGCTAGTGATTCGATGGGGCATTCTATTTGGGGCGTGTTAGTTGTGAGCTGCCTCCTTTTATATTCAGTGCTGCAAAAGTTAATGCACCTTTCCGGTTTCTCCCTTTCTCTTTTAATACAGGGGATGGGGTATCACCCGCAAAATTACCTGTGACTCTGGCATTTTCAACTGCATTTCTCATTTGTGCTATCATCTGGGTTAGCTGCGCACCATTGCCAATCCCTCCCAGGCTGTCATTGGGGTCCTAGTTGATGATATGGCCATAAACCTCTCCTGTCTGAGCAGAGAAGTAACCATTGCTGTTGTAATCATCCCGTAGTTGTGTATATAATCTTGTATTGTCAGGTAGTAGTTTGGGTAATGTTATCTGCACATAGCGCTTCTAACTTAGGCAGGACTGCTGCCAGCGGCACAGCTCTTGTGAACACGATGCCGCCTGGACTTATCCCAGCCCAGCTGGGGGGTCTGACCGGGATTGCCTGTTGTTCTAGGACCCAGTAAATTCATCCCTGTCTCATGACCCTTTAAAACATGAGGAAAGTATTTTATTTTTTGCAGGGGTTATGACTAAAAAATAGCGGGCTATTGAGACTGAAACTGTTCTTTGAGCTAGTTATGGAACCTTCCTCCGGCACCTTTACTCCGTTCTCTCAACTGGCCTTGCCTCCTGTCACCTTGCATTTCTCTGCTAGTTCTGCTGGTGGAAGCAAATTTGGTGGTTTCTTCAATTTTTGTGGCCGTATTTAGGTTGGCCATCCAGCCTTCCAATTTCAAGAACACACAATTGTACTGCTCATGGTTAGTGCCTTTATAATTAAAGTAGTGGAGTCTGCGATCCTTGGCAACCAGGGTTGCGCATCCATAATCCATGTTTGCAAAAGTGATCTCACATATGCTCTTGAGCAGGATAAAGTAGCTTGCCCATGTAAACGGAGGGTAATTGCGGAAGTAGACATTCCATAGTGGTTTACAGGTGAGTATTGGTCAGTACCTCTGGTTTGGAGAAGATGACCTTGATTGTGAATATGAGTCGGATAGCTGGTTCCAAGTTGTGTTGGGATATGTTGTCCCCTATGAGCTTGCTTTTTAGAAGGTCCATGTAAGCTTTGTTCACAAGGAGTGCATCCTTAACGATGCATGTTGCCTCCTCCTCTGATTTGCAGATTGCGGGCACATCTTTTATGCTGAGGATGAAGCCTTCAATTGTGCATAGAAACTTAAGGACTATCAGGGAATATGGCAGGAAGAAGGCCATAATCTCCACGGTGGAAATGATTGGGTGGTTTGTGATTATAGCGTATGCTTGCTCAGAGATCCCAGAGATGAGAAGATGGTATGGGGCTTTCTGCCGTTCCATTCTCCTATTAAGGGCGATTGTTTTTTCCTACTGGGGTGACAATATCTTAGCCCTTTCTCCGGTCATTCTGGTGATCAGCATCTTCAAGTCCTTGCTGGCTGCAACAAGGTCTGCCATCTTGCTGCCTTGCTAGTTTTGTACCCATAGCTTGGGCTCTGGGTACTGATTACAATGGGTGCGTTGTTCTAGTTGAAGGTTGTACTACGGCGGCGTGGATAAGTAGATCATTGGGTATCCTGTCATGGTGCTGGGCTCCTCATAGACACAAGCTGTGGGCACGCTGCCTTGAGGACGTAGTGGTAAGCCGCCTTTCTGTTTTCTCATCTGCCCAACTGTTCTGATCACCCTTCCTCAGCTTCTCAAAGAGCGGGCCCTTCTTGCTCTTGATGCTCTGCCTATCAGGGAACTCCTCATTCCTCCCTTCTTTTACTCCTTATTCCTCTATTCTTCCTCTATTTATTTCCTTATTTCTGCTGTCACTCTTTTACTTTACTGCTTCTATTCTTTCAACACTATCTATTAGTACTATTCTCAGCCCTTGAGGTGCTCTGGTTCTTTAGTTATCATTCAAACAAGTGTAGCCAACACTTCCAGAGGCTTAGTAAGCATCCAGAGGCTTAGTCATCTTGAGGCTAGCCTCCAAATTACTAAGCAAGTCACATGAGACAATGACCTCTGGCAATGGCAATTTCCAAGTTTTTGATTATTTTTCAGAGATTTTCCTTTTTTAGATTATAAATTTTATTGTGGCTTTTGTCATGCTATACAGTTACTTCCCACACTTCTGAAGCCTTGGAAGTGTCACTCCTGGCATAGGAAATCCCTAGACTTGTTCTCTTTGGATTTTCCTCTGCCAGGTGAGTAGTTATAGTTGTATTACCTAAATATACTTTGGATTTCCCTCTGCCAGCTGTGTGACTGAGCCATAGCCTCCAGAGGTCACCCTTACAGCAAGCCTCCAGAGGTCACCCTTACAGCAAGCCTCCAGAGGTCACCCTTACAGCATAGGCACATCATATAGGCTATTGTATATCTGTGACTCACAGGGTGGCTGCACTTAGCCCAGCTCTGCCGTGTGAGTTACCCTGTTGGACCATACTGAGGCCATGCATTCTTCCTGTTCAGCATGAGGGGCAGATGGGAGAACTCCTCAAAGGGGTCTGCTGAGGTCGTAGACCTCAGGGAAGAGTCCACCATGGTCGTATCTCCTTCTCCATCCTAGTGCCAGTCATTGGTCTCTGCTGGGCCAGAACACTCAGGAGGGGGGACCCTAAGGGGGGGTGGGATAAATGGTGCTGTTTGTTCCTCCTCCGACTCCTCCATGTCGGAGAGTTGGTCAGCCAGTGCATTCCTCCTCTTCCAGTCGTGACTACGTACTCCATTCTGTTTCTCTGGGCTTGTGCTCTGGAGCCTCTTCTTCGCATCGGTCTGGGGAGTCTTGGGAGTCATGGTGCGGGGTGTGTCTGACTCCTAAACGTTACATATACTGCCTCGTGTCCCCTCAGGGGGAGGAAACTTACATGTCGGTTCCCCTGAATTACTCTGTTTCGGTGCAACGTGGCCGCGTGGCTGTTAGTGTATATCGGTTTTAGATCGGGGGGGATTAGTTCCGCGGGCATGCACCGAGAAAATTTTAGGGATGGCTCACCTGTGGGGGTTCGTCGGTTTTCGACTAGCAGTTTTAGCCTCTGGCTTGCTCTCGAGACGAGGGGGGGCCCACTTCATGATCTTGCCTGCTTCAGCAGGGCCTCTGTCAGAGGTAGAATAGTATGAGTTGCTGGCCGGCGGGTCAGGCGCGGTCGCTGCATCCAGTATCAGTGGTGCACATCAACGGATCAAGGAGCCCCCCCTTCCTTTTCTTCTCGTTACCTGCCCACTTCTCCCTTTGTAAATAGCGATGTCACATATATTAAAACAGTGCCAAATTGGCACGAGCGCTCCTGCTTACCGCTAACTGTCTATCTCACCTCAACGCATTGGATTGGTTACTTAGTTGGTATAGACTCGCGTATTACGACTCTTGTTACCCACCCACCACACCCTTACTTACTTACATAGCCGCACATATCGACGGCAATAAATCCCGTAGGGGAGGGACCGGCTCAGAGAGCGCAAAGCTGCTCATATAGTAACATAGCGGCTTTTCGGCCCGAAATAAGGACGTCTGCCGGCACGAGATTTTGTCTCATCCTTCCATCATTGACCATGTTCTCTTGCAATCAGTCTAGTGGCAGACGTGCGTTACAAAAATTGGTTACCTTAGAGTGCTATGGTGCATCGGCCATGAGAAGTCCCCTTGTAAAAGGAACACCCTTTGTATTGCAATTTACAAGGACCGCTCGCAGCAAACGACCAAACGATTTCTACACAAATGCACAAAGACAAGATGAACGTCTCCTCAAGCGACTCGAAGCTCAACTCGTAAATGCGAAAGCAAAACTGAAAAGGGAGGAGGAAGCTGCCCTGGCGCATCACAAACGACAGATGGAAGCGAGGAAAGGTGGAAAAGGCAAACCGCTGGCACAAGGTGTGTCCTTTCGAAGTGAAACACCTTGCCACTTTCAACTCGTTATTGGAATCATAGATGACAGTGCTTTCTTCTTCCAGTCCATGTTAACTCGTATGGATCGTGCAAAATTGGCAATGTATGGCATCTGGAATTGTATGTAAGCCCTTCGACCTTTGTCTCTAGTTGATTCAATCCTCTGGCAGTCGACGAACTATATTTTGTTTATATGGAAGCAGATGTACTCATGAAGCGCCCTCCATTCCCCAAACTTGAAGAGCTTAGTGCCAAACATCGCATAGCTTACGAAATGTACAACAAAATTCCTGAAAAAGTCGCGAACAGCACACCGTGGGGACCAGACCACAGTGGTGTTTGATTCTCTCGTTGGTCACAGATGGATAAAGCATATGCTCAGTAGCGTACAACAGTCAAAGCATCGAGTCTAGTACAATCATCTCTTTGATCGTCTCACATGTCCTGGAACTCTCCATCCTCTTCATTCCAGCCCAGAGTTACAGGTAGAATCCCCAGTTGGGTCAACATAGTTCCAAGTGTATTCTGCAGTCTACTGTCGTCCTCGTCGGTACTGGTCCTGAGGACTTCGTTTTTGTATCCATCCGTAGTCACTTTTTCAGGTTCGACATCCCAGCCCCAATTTCGTTCGTCATCTAGGTACCAAATGTCCTTCAAAGTCGACAAGCTCGAGTCCTGCAAGTCGAAACTGGACCGACCTTTGCTATCTTGAGACGGATTGTCCTTGACTAAGTCCCACACCTCCCATGCAATGTCCCGACCCGCTTCGGTCCATTTCTTTACCAGTTTTAAGAGTGTTTCTTCCTCACCATCATCTTTGATCTTGATAGCGCGTCTCAGCAGTTGCACCTTTCTGTCAAGTCCCTGTATCGTGGGAGTCATTCGCACCGCAGATAGTTTCGTGATTACAGCAGCTGAAAGAGGAGATTTAAAAGGGGTAGATGCACGATGCGTACGGTGTTTCAGCTTTGAATCTAAATCAGAAACAAGTGTTTGCTCTCCAGATGCAGATGTCGATACATAATCAAGAGAAGGTGCTGGAACGGAAGACTTCAGGCCCATTGCTTTTGAACCTAAAGTGAATGCAGGTGGACGAAAAGGAGAGATTAACTTTTTGTGTTGAAGTTGTTGAAAAGCAATAGTGGATCGTTTAGGATTTGGAAGCGAGGATACCTGACCGAAAAGAAGATAATATCAATCAACATGGTGACATAGAGACGATTAACGAACAGAATCCATGGCATGAGTGTGCTTGCGTTTTTTGGACAATGTCAGTACCGTTTCATTTTCATCTTTGTCTCCAATCTTGTGTTCGGTCCAGGAAAGATTAGGTTCCGAGTCATAACAAGGTGGCTAAACAATGATTGATACGTTAAAACCCTCAAGAGTATAGCATATACCGATTTTCGGAGCTCGAGTTTTGTCCTGGAATCACTTTTATCGAAATTCGCCGTCTTCGATTGTGGCGGTAATCGAAAGCAGTGTTAAGTGTTATGTTAGGGATACATACCGGTACATTCTTTCTTTCAGAGCCTGCAAGCTCAGTATTCACACGAAAAGGCAAGTGTTCAGAGAGAGTGTGTTGTAAGGTCGAGTCCATGTGTGTACTTTAAGCTTGTATATGGTAGAAACCGTCACGACGGTCACGATGGAGTGATCAACCTTTGTCACGCTTTCTAAGGGAGAACCGTGGCATGAAATTTTCAAAAAATGTATGAAAAAATCGCAAAAAAATGTTGGTTGTCTCCTTGAAAATGAGCTCTTGAGATGGTCCGTTTGAGCTTCTACGAAGAACACAAATGGCAGATGATCATTTGAGTATTGTAAACGAATGTCTATGTTCGACTTCACCAGTGATGCTGACGAGCGACCAGAAACAGAATGGAACAAGGTCGTTATATTTGATCAAAAGTTAGCTAACGTCCTCAAAGACTCTTCTAGGTTTTTATATGATTCTCCCCAATCGCGGCCTTGATTGCGCCTTGATCCTGCCTTCGATCTCACTCCTAATTGGTATCCGATTCCTCTGTCCCTCCCCCTTATCCCGTTAGGTCCACGATTTGTGTAAGTGTAACACGCTTACATTCACACCCTCTTTCAGACAACTCACTATCTCTCCTCCCCCAACCGTCTTGCCTCCCACTCATCCAATGCCACCGTTTCCTCCATTTCCCTCCTACTTTTCCACTCGTAGTGATTGGGACCAAAATTTTCCATGTACTAAATATTGCATACCACGTCCTCTTTTACGTTTGTGAATTATGCGATCAATACAATTTTCTGTCCATCTTCAGTAACAATAGGCCCTGGCATCCCCAGTCGACGCAACAGAAACAATTCATTGTCATTCTCGACATAAGAGTAAACTTGCATGAAAACAATTTTACAATCTTCATGTCCTTTGGAAGATCCAAAACATATTTGAAAGGGAATGCCTGTAATATCACATAGGGACCATCTTGTTGAGGCATGAATTTAGCCACTCTCCTGTCCCATTTTTGCATGTAATCTCTACGCCAATTTACTGTTGATAACATCACCTTCATTCCTGGTTTGTAAACAATTTTTGGGGCTTGATGAGCATTTGCGGAGTGAGCCTGACTAATCTTCACCACCAGGTTACCATTGCTTCCAAGAAGTCCCTCTCAATTTCTTGCAACATGTGCAAAGCCAAATCCTCTGCTGGTGTATCTACAGGGGGTGGTGGATACAAGGGAAGTATGACCCATGGTGAAAATCCCAATTTCAATTGAAACAGAGAGAAACAAGTCGATGCATTTATCATGTTCATGATTCCAAACTGGATCCTCGGCAATGCCCTTACCCAACCCATCTGCAACCTATCCACATGATACCTTATACACTGAACAATTGTTGTATTTGATCATTCTGATGTGCCATCTGTCTGGGGGTGAAAAGAGCTAGACATTTTATGTTTGACACCTGTAAGTCACATCAGGGCCTTTCAAAAGGTGGAGGTAAAGAGCAAGTCCTGATCTGTTATAATTTCATATGGAAGGCCATTTTTGCAGTACCAATCACAGGAAAATATATGAGCAAAGTCTTTCCCTGTCTGAGTTGTCTTGGTAGGTGAAATCTGAACATCAGCTCCTGCTCAGCATGTCATTGAGCAAAACTAATTAATAGTGATGTGCCAGGCTTGGCCAAAAGCCTGAGGCTGGCTGAAGCTAGATCCTGGCTTCATAATAATGTCAAAATCATGTGATTTGGACAAGAACTTACTGGTTAATAAATCAACAAAATATTCAATCATTGGGGCAATTTTTTAACCCACTCTAGTTTACTCTAATTTTCATATCTAGTACTTGGTATGGCCTTCATTTGCCTTTATAACTGCTTTGATCCTTCTAGGCATGCTTCTATGAGGCTTTGGCATACCTCTGGTAGTATTTCATTCCACTCCTTGACCACTCTCTCCCACAACTCATGCACTCCTTTAGAAAGTCCAAAAGTTTGCACTTGATGTAAACTCAGAGGATTGAGATCAGGGGATTGGGCAGGCCAGGATATCACAATGATGTTGTTATCAGAAAACCAGGTTGTTGCTCATTGGGAAGTGTGTTTTGGGTTGTTGTCCCGCTGAAAATATTGTTCTTCCTCCTCCCTTTCCAACTTTTCAAAGCTTTCCACCACTCTTTCATCTAAAATCTCACAATACTGTGCAGCATTCATCTTCTTCTGAACTTCTATGAGCTTCTCCACTCCATTCCAACCCATGCAGCTCCATACCATAAGATTGTTTTCTTCTCCATGCTTGACAGTTGGCATAGTGGTGCGGTCAGATAGTGGTTCTCCTAGAATTTTCCACACATATACCTTCTCATCTGATCCAATCCAATTAATCTTTGTCTCATCACTCCACAAAACCCTCTTTCAATCCTCCACTGTCCAGTTTTCATGATACTGAGCAAACTTGAGCATGGAAACTTTCTTCTTTGTTGCTGAGCAAAAACCTGCCTCCTTCAATGCATTTCTGACTGTCTAAGGATTAACAGGATTGGAGATGACAGAATTAATGAACTGTGTGGCTTGAACAGCATTATCCAGCTTTCCAGTAGTAATTTGACAAATAATAGACTGTTTGTCACATGCTGGAAGCTTAAAAGGATGACCTTCAAGATGATTCTCTTTGTTGCTCTCTAGTTCTTTGCTGATCCTCCCTACAGTGCTCTTTCTCAGGCTAGTTTTTGCTTGGATTTGATGCTGAGAATATCCCTCATTGAGGAGAGAAGCAACAGAAGAGCAATTGGCAGCAGAAATAGGTCACATGATGGTGATAGAGTGTCAAGAAGGCAATTGACTAAAGTTGAACATGTCAAATTGATACAAACAAGGTCACATGGCACTGTTTATACTTCTCACAAGGTGTCTCCATCTTCTACTGCTGAAAAGTGTTAAGAAAATATGTAAATTAGAGTGAGTCAAAAAACTGCCCCAATGATGGAATATTTTGTTTGATTTATTAATCAGCAAGTTCTTGTCCAAACCACATGATTTTCACATTATTATGAAGCCAAGATGAAGTTGTATGTCATGTGATTTTTTCAATTCTTTTGCTTAGGTAATTGTTGCACACCATGTGAATCTTTCCAAAAAGGCCAAACATTGGAACAGTGTTTTGAGCCAGTGTATCTTCTATTGGGTTTACTGAACAATTTCCCTTGCTATAGACAAAGTAAATTCAAGTGGTCTATATAAGGATGTTGAAGTAATGGAGATTGACAATTTGAACAGTGAAAAAACAACATTAAAAAGCCTAACATGGACTTGGATCAATTTTTTGAACCTTCAATAGTGCCATCTGAAGATAATAAGAGTTCTTGACAGATATGCAAGTGATGCAAGTACATCACCTTTGAACTTATACTACTCTTCTATTCATAATGCTATTTCTAGGTCAATTACAAAGCAATTAAATGCTCTCATAAACTAACAACAACAACAACCACCATCACCACCACCACCACCACCATCACCTCTTTCCCCCAAGTATTGCAGGATTGGGCTCTGGTGGCTGCTTTGGGTTGCTTGTTCCAGCCACTACAAGGGACTGGACTGTCATAGCCATCAACAAGTTTAATTCCTTTCTACCGCTATATGTGTAAGGAGATGCTCTATCGTGGAAAGCCAGGCAGATGCATTGACCACTCAAGCCTACCACCAAGTGGGGCGAGTGTCGAGCAAGCACAGTGACAAGCAACTGGCAGGCAAGAATGCAGGCCACCAACAAGGGGTGGAGCAGGAGGGCGAGAGCAGAAGGCAAGGTCGTCACTGAGGAGCTCACAGTAATGCCAATGTGTAGACTCAGAAGCAATGCTATTGCTAGGACTGGGGATGTTCCATCCACCAGTCCTACTATATACTACATCAGATACACTATGACTACGGTGTATTGACTAATAGGGCCAGTATGTACTAAGCACTAATGAGTAAGCAACAGTCAGCATAAGTAAGCCAGCCAATGGCATAAAGGCCTGCTGGCAAGTAGAGTGGATCCAAAGACCAGCTGACCTGCCAGGTATCAATGCCAAGACAGGGATAGAGCAGAATAGGGCCAGAGTGGTCCGGATGGTGGCTAGATGTGGGTGCCAATGTCAACACAGACTAAGCAAGGCTAGAGTGGACGGTCCAAGAACCTATCCCCTGACAATATGCAAGGTTTTGTATGCTAACTACCACGTTGTCATGACATTTACACCACCACCAACAACATCATCAACACACATTCCTCCCTACAAGCCACCCACTCCCACAAAACCACTGAAGCCTCTCAGCAGGTGGTTTCTGTCTGACACTTACCCTCTGTGTCAATGCTACCCTGACCAAGCAGACCCAGCTGCATTGATAGTGTCACAATCTCCCTATAAGCAGAATTTAGACTTGTTGCGAGTCTTTGGAATTTAGTTGAAAAGCTATAGGTGTAACTGATAATATGCAAGGAATTTTTTGTGATTACCACTCAGTATTGCTAATGCTAAGGGTACCTGTATTAAGTCGGAGTTCGAAAGTTGGCAGCGGAAAGTAACAAGTTGCTGTTGAAAAGTTGCTGGACGCTGTCGGAAAGTCGCTGGACACTGTTGGAAAGTCGCAAGACACCCATTGGATCTGTACTCTGTACCCTTTACGTGATCTCTGAGGGGAAAAGTTGTTCTTTATTCCAAGTTATGATACACTTTTTATAGTACTTTCAGGCAACAAGTGGTAGCCCCCTACCTCAAACATTACTTCCTCTGCTCCATCTTCTGCTTTCCATTCTGCCTGTGAGGCCTTCATTCTATTACTCTTTATTCAGATGTGGGCATTTCCCCACTGCCGCTGCAGGCATCACCGTTCTTGCCGTTTACTTGGTCCGCCTCCCCATGGCTAGCATGGTTACTTCTTCCTTGATCTGTCAGCCCGAGGCTTTGCACGTCTTCTTTCTGAGTCTGCCACACTGTGAGGTTCAACTCGCCACCTCTACTGCCCCTTTGTACTGGAGTTCCCGTTTTGCTGTTTTGGGGCTATTCTGCCTTCAGTGGTACTAAGCCCCTATCAGCGTACATGTGCTTCAGGCTGAGGAAAACAAACCTTCACAGCTCTGAAACAACTACAATTCTCTTTAAAAAGGCTGAGCTCTTTGCATCAAGTTTCAGGACACTTGTTGCCTCCATCTGCACTATTGCAAGTGCATTCAGCCCATCCAGCACACCTACCACCTTAGCAACCATCACTCTTCCAATATCTGCTTTCTACAGGTATTGATCATTGCATTGTTTAAGGAACAGATGCAAAAACTTTGTGAACATTCATAGGTATCCAGTTATGTAATTAGATTAAGAAAGTAAAAAATTATCTTCTTTGACAGAGCAAGGCTGTGACTGGAGAGATCAGTCTGACATGCAATGCATGGCAAGCATCTAACACAGATAGTTACTTTGCTGTCACTAGCTATTGGATTGAGGAGCACTCTTAGTAAATAGATAGTAAATAGATGCTAGAACACACATTATTAGGATTCACACACATGAACACTGCACACAATGAAAAGTGTCACAACTTATCAACTCTGTGACTAAGTCTAGGACCTTGAAACCATTTTCACACTCTTGAAGGCTCTGGAGGACAACTCCTCTGACCAGCCCCACAGCCCTGGACTGAGTACCTGCAACTGAGTACCTGCAATGACTTTACTTTCATGGCCATCACAGGCACTACCATCAATCATGCCAGCTATTGATCCAATTAGCTTAGATATCATCGCTTACTCCTGGGAAGTCATGCAACCCTCTCTGAACATTGTTGGTCCTCTTCAGTAATCATGCTACCCATGGCTATCATCTTATGCATCACTTGCACATTACCCACCCCTGGAAGTCCCTGATACCGCTGCTGCCTAATCAGTACCAGCACTCACCACTCTATCAATTAGAACCAACACCTGTCAATCACTATAGAGTCTTGGAGCTGTGCTCAAATCCAAAGATTGAGAACTTGGCTTGGAGCATGCCCAACTATATTTAAGTGGTAAACTAGGGTAGTTGATAGTCTTGATATTGCATACACCCCAATAACAGCCTGCTAGTAAACTTGCCTTGTATTTGCATTGTGTTTTGTCTAAATCTACTTTGTTCTCCTGCTTTATACTTGTCTTGATCTTCTTGCTTCATACTCTCTCTCTCTCTCTCTCTCTCTCTGTTTTCCCTAGTTTAGTTCCCTGACTAGTAGTCTTTTTGAGTTGTAGGGGTCTTTTAGTGGTTGCAGATATTTTATTGATTGGAAGGGATGGGGCTCATAACCTGTTAATAATAAAGATTAGAATCAACTCAGAAGCAACCACAGATAATGGCAAGTGACTATATTTGAATATCTACCTGTTAATAATAAAGATGAGAATCAACTAGGTAGATGTAACCAGTAACTGAGTTGGGGTTTAATATATATCTATATGCACCTCAGAAGCAACCACAGATAATGGTAAGCAACTGAGGTGCATTGCAACAAAAATTGTAGTATTAGTAAGTAAAGTTATAAATAAGAAAAGTGATCAAGACTTGAGTAACAAGAGGGATGTGGAAGCCTATCTCAACACTCCCCCTGATTTTGCAGCCTAGAGTTGATTAAGTTATACTCATATCAACTATAAGTTTTTTGAGTCAAGGACGTGGCAATGCTTTCATAAAAATGTCGGCAATATTTTCTTCAGAGGGAATTGGTTCCACATGTATATCTTTGTATTTGACTGCTTCACAAATCCAATGTACTCTGACATTGATATGCTTGATTTTGCTGTGACCACTGTCTACTTTTTCTATCATCATAGTCCCCTATTTGTTACTGTAGATGTGCCTGGAACTGGGCTATGTACATATTATGCCTCTGGAGGCATTGTTGACTGTATTGTTTGTATTAAAAAATGTCAAGTTTTCATCGTCTCCTCTTATTCTCTCTCTTTCTTTTCTTTCCCTGCTGTCCTGTCTCTTTGGTAGTTTTAGACAAGTGTAGGTCTCTGTATGGTCTTTCAAATCTCTACATGCGGTGATGATGCCCAAAAGTTGCTAAGCACTGTCCTGGTTGATGGTAAACTTAGCGCCTCACAAATGAGTAGCGTTGGGCAGTTGCTAGTGTTGAGAGAGTCTCGGGCAGGGTCCCAGAAGCCTAGTCTTTTTAGTAGGATTTGAACTTAGAGAAATAAACTGGTTGCTTAGCGATCTAAGCCAAAAGCCTGCAAGGTGCTAGGATGCTAGAAGTTGGTAAGAACTCTAGCAACATAAACATTGGTGACAATGTGCTCGTATGGCACTGTAAGAACAAAAGTTGGCAAGTAAAGTCGGCAAGGTGAAGTCGGCAAGACTGTATCACTTAGCGACTCTGAGGACTTAGAATGCGCTGAAATGTGATCTGAACTGTGGAGTGTATGATTTGATGGTGGCTAAGACAAAATATGTACAGTATTTATAGGCGCTAAGTCGCCGTGTTAATTAAACTAAATAGTCACTAATTAAGAAAAATGGTGACAAGTACTATGGAACATAAAAGTCGCTAAGCAACGGTGTCTGTCAAGTCGGCAAGCGTTAACTCAATATCCTAGCAGTGAAAGAGGTCAAATGCATGGGGACTGTCGCTAAGGTCTGAAACCATCAAGGGAGCCTGTCTTGAATAAGTCACTAAGTGTTGGATAAGCTATAAGCAGATCTGATGTCAGATCTTTGAGAAGCACTGGGTTTTGATAGGTGTCGCTAAAGGCCCTGGAGTCAGCTATCACTGATTGGGGACCTGAAAGGAGGCCGGGCTGAAGTCAAGTGAGTGGCAAGTGATTGCCAAGTCAGGTGATTGCTAAGGTCCCATGGTTGCCAAGTCTTGTGATCACCATGTGACCAGTAAATCATTATATGACTGCCAAGTCAGGTGGTTGCTAAGTCCTGTGATCCTGCGCATTGCATCCTGTAGCCTGAGTTTGATCCCTGCTAGCTGCAAAATATAAGTTACTAAAAATAGTGCTGGTGCACTGAGCTCAGCCAGAGGCTTATTACCGCTCTAGAGAGTGGACATGTGATTGCCACCACCCGAATCGCTGACAAGTATAGTAACGCTCTGGTTGCCCATCACTCTGCTCCTCTTGGCTGCTCTAAGCCCTCCAAGTCATCCAAACCTCCTACCATGCCCCCCTCTTGTAATCTCCAACGGGTCCTGCACTCTACTTCTAATACTCCCATGATGTTCATGCAAACAGCAGACGTGCCAACTTGCTGGCCAGGTCAATCCTCATCTCAGTGTCAACGTTAACCAACAATGATGAGGCAATAGGAGCAGATGACATCAATGCAACAGGAGCCTGGTCTGTAGTCAATGGGACCACAGACGACAGTGGATAAGGGCCGTGTCATGACCAACAGTGCCATAGGTCTTGGCAGTTGAGGTTCATATCAACTGGATAATAGTGCCCACATTTGACATAATTGTAGTCTTGAACAGTTTCACATGCTAGTAGCATGTGAAGACAAATCATGTCGTCTACAATGGGGTTACACTAGCCATCCTACTGAGGAATAGTGGGAGGCTTGCCATACTGGTTGAGTCAACAATGACGTCCATTGTTGACATTGTGGTAAAGGTTGACTGAGGCATTTGCCTCAAAAAAGTGGGTCTCTAGGAAGACTATGCCAAAAGTGTGAATGCAGTTCACCAGTAACGTACACAGGACATCTGCGTCTGTTAGGTTCACCATAACAGCATCATCAAACTTTGGAAGAGTGAGCTGGATATCGGTTCAGCTCATGGATTGGAATGGAGTGGTGGGATTGGCAGTGTTGTATACCACAATAGCCTCCTGGTACATCCTCAGATGTGCAATGATCAAGGCAAGAAGCCTTGCAAAGCATCTGCAAGCTTGTTCTTGAGGAGACAGGGCACAGGTGAGGGCATGTCTCATCACCGTCCTCCAGTGGATACAATAAGCAAAGTCTACTGCAATTCCAATCACTGAGTTCTGCATACCCAGGCGGCAAAAGTATAGTATGTTTTGGGCCAGCTTGAAAAGATCGAAGGTAAATCAAGTACCTTTGGAATCAAAGCCGGCCAGGGTAAAAAATGGCCTTCCACTGTGGTCCTTCCACCTCAAGTAACTCTTGGGGTCAGAATGACTGCCAGGTTCATGTAGTGGGAGAAGAGATTGAGGGGAGGCATAATATGATCATACTCTGGTATACATGCCAGAGCCATGGTACGGTCACGGGGAGATGCATCAAAATTATAGCTGATGTGCTGGAATTTGCGCATCAGGTAGTAGGCCTCCGTGCAAGTGGAGATTGACTTGAATTTGTTCTGCAAAAGCTTGTAGAGCTTTTGCAACTACTGGGGATCCATGGAGAATCCCCAAGGTACTATTTTACCAATCTCAGTATTGGTCACGTAGTACCTCTTGTTGGTCTCTGCATT
>QLOM01003872.1:0-18597 GCA_003313785.1 Termitomyces sp. MG148 | reverse complement strand
TTGATATGCGCTGGGGTTACTATAATGTGCGTATTCGAGATGGTGACGAGTGGAAGACTTCGTTTCAAACGCAGTATGGGCAGTTTGAGTTTCTGGTGATGCAGTTTGGGTTGCGCAATGCCCCAGCAGCCTTTCAGCGGATGGTCAACGAGCTTTTCCATGACCTTGTGGATGTGTATGTGGTATTGTACCTTGACGATATCATTATCTTCTCTGAGGACCCAGCCCAGCACGAGGCACACGTGCGGGAGGTGTTGCGTCGTCTGCGCAATGCTGATCTTTTCTTGAAGCCCGAGAAGTGCAAGTTTGGCACAGCAGAGGTCGACTATCTGGGGATGAAGATAACACCTGGTCGGGTGGGCATGGACCCGGTCAAGGTTACG
This sequence comes from Termitomyces sp. MG148, assembly GCA_003313785.1. Lineage (NCBI taxonomy): Eukaryota > Fungi > Basidiomycota > Agaricomycetes > Agaricales > Lyophyllaceae > Termitomyces > Termitomyces sp. MG148. Next base: position 18,214 of record QLOM01003872.1, on the reverse strand, counting down.
GGGGTCACGGAGTGGCCCGCACCTCGCAACGTATGGCAGGTAAATCAATTTCTGGGTTTTTGCAACTTTTACCGCCGATTTGTCGAAGATTATGCAGCGATTGTCCGTCCATTGGAGCGGCTGAAAGGCAAGGATGTGGCATGGAGGTGGGGGGTGGTGGAGCAGGAGGCATTCGAAGGTCTGAAGGCGGCGTTTGCGGCAGCACCGGTATTGGTAATGCCAAATATGGAGGCAGCGTTCCGCGTGGAGACTGACGCATCAGACTTTGCAATGGGGGCGGTCTTGTCGCAGCAGGCGGAGGATGGCGAGTGGCGGCCGGTCGCATTCTTCTCCAAAGCCATGCAGCCTGCTGAGCGGAACTACGACGTGCACGATAAGGAGCTCCTGTCTGTGGTGCGTGCATTCGAGGTGTGGCGGCCATATCTAGAAGGAAACCCTTTCCCTGTGGAGGTCTTCTCTGATCATCGCAATCTGGAGTACTTCATGTCGGCTCGAGACCTCAACCGGCGCCAGGCACGGTGGAGTCTTTTTCTGAATCGGTTTGTCTTCCGTATTCAGCACCGGCCAGGCCGCCTGAGCGCAGGTCCAGATGGTCTTTCACGCCGACCAGACCATGAGGTACCCCAGGACACACGTGATAACGTTGGGCAGACGGTGCTTGGCAGTGAGCGGGTGGTGAAACGGGGGGTGGTGGTCGGACTGGAGAGGTGTGGGGAGTCGGAGGTGACAAGGAAAGTGGCGGCAGCACAGGCAATTGTAGCAGACGGCGACATCTTGGACCGTATTCGCATAGCAGCACCGAAGGACCCAAAGCTCGCTCCACTGTGGCGGCTTGAGGACGCGCCAGCCTTGGTCAGGTCTAGATTGCGAGACTTTGTTGTCGATGGTGGCCTGGTAAGGTTTCGGGGCTTGGTCTATGTCCCGGATGATGAGGAGGTGAAGCGGATGATTTTGCAACTGTACCATGATTCGATACCTGCGGGCCACCCAGGGCAGGCTAACACACTGGCGCTGATCGCACGGAACTATTACTGGCCACGGATGTCCGAGTTTGTGCGCTGCTATGTCGAGGGTTGCGAAATGTGTCAACGAATTAAACCCAGACGCCGGAAGCCTCATGGGCCGCTCCAACCACTAGAGGTGCCAGATGGTCCTTGGCAACATATCTCGACAGATTACATTGGTCCTCTGCCATCGTCAAGAGGTTACGACGCAATCCAAGTTGTCTGCGACAAGTCCACTAAGCGCGCGCACTTCCTAGGTGCCCATTCTACTGACGATGCAGCAGCGATGTGTGATGCATTCATGGGGAGGGTCTGGTGCCTGCACGGCACACCAAAGAAGGTGGTGTCAGATCGAGGCCCACAGTTTGTGGCGAGGTACGTGAGGAGGATGTGGGAGAGACTGGGGATCAAGCAGGCACTGTCGTCAGCGCACCACCCACAAACCGATGGTCAAACAGAACGGACAAACCAGGAACTCGAAGTATACCTGCGAGCATTTGTCGACTACTACCAGGATGACTGGGCAGATTGGTTGCCCTTCGCAGAGTTCGCCTTTAACAACCGTGTGAATAGTGCAACTGGGATGTCCCCCTTCTACGCCGAATACGCCTATAATCCGACGTTCTCGATTGACCCCGTCAACTCACAGTCAGTGCCGAAGGCCGATGAACGACTGGACCGCATCAGAGAAGTGCAGGACGCGCTGAAAGGGCTGTTGGAGTTGGCGGCAGAGAGAATGAAAAGGTTTTACGATGCATGGGTGGACGACGCGCCCGACTACGTGGTGGGGGATCGGGTTTACCTCGAACGTGCGGACCTGCGGTCGGACAGACCAAGCCACAAGCTGGACTATCGGCGTTTCGGTCCTTTCAAAATCTCCCAGAAACTATCGGCAACAGCGTACCGGTTAGACCTGCCCGACGGCTGGTCAATCCATGACGTCTTCCACGTCTCATGCCTGATTCCGGCTCGCGAGGACACTATCCTTGGGCGACGTCAGGAGCCCCCGCCTCCAGTGCAGTTGAAAACTGGTGACGAGGTCGAAATCGAACGCATTCTGAGAGAGCGGAGGACTAAGGGCGGGGTGACGGAGTTCTTGGTCCGTTGGAAGGGGTACGATGAGAGCGAGGACAAATGGCTGAGGGAGTACGATATGCCGCACGCGCTGGAGGCCATACAGGAGTTCAGAGAGAATGAGCGGACGCGCGGGAAGCGTCGACGTGGCAAGAAGCGAGCAGTTGATTAGCGCCACAGTTTAGGCGCCCGGGACGGGTTCTTTTTTTCTCATGCCTCCGCCTTGAGAGGGAAGGGGCGAGTGTCATGTTATACACGTGACCTCTACAATAACATACGCGACGTACTTAGAATACTTTCTTTAGTTTGTTTCATTTCGTTCTAGGTACGTTACAGCTGCGCTGTACATTACTTGATACAAATACATTTCGTTCTAGATCCTCTCGTCGTGTCGCATTGCGAACCACTGGCAAGAGTCTAACAGATGGTAGGCAGTGGACATGTGGAGCTTAACGTGCAGGAGTTGGTAGAGCTCCCAGGTGAAATCTGCTACAAACTGCAGGCCCCAGTCAGAGACATGGGCGTTGGAGAGGCTGTGGAGTTTCCAGATGTTCTTCCAGTACAGGTTGGCAGTGCCCATTGCAGAGCAGGTCATATGCATTGGAATGAAGTGCACCCACTTACCATAGAGATCCACAACCACCACAATGGCGTTATACCCATGTGTGTCCAGGAGTTTGACAATGAAATCAATGGAGGCCACGCTCCAGTGTGTGGCAATTGTGGGAAGGGAATGCAGCTGACCAGTCAGAGGGCATCAGTCGGGCTTTGTCCAGAGGCAAAGGTCGCAGGTACTAGTGTACATCCTGATGTAGCATGACATCTGCAGCCACCAATAGTTCCAGGAGACCAGCTCCAATGTTTTCTAGCAGCTGGGGTGTCTGGCAACACAGGAGTTGTGGTGCTGTTTAACAATGCACCTCCAGAGCTCTGGGTCATTTGGCATGTAGATGCATCCCTGGAAGGTGAGGAGTCTGTTCTGCAGGCCCCACTTGTTGGTGCATATAGATTTTGCACTGGAGGGGCATCTCAAATGTAGTGCCAGTGCAGCCTTTGTGACCGAGTCCTCCTGCACTCCCTCCCAGTTACCTTGGCAGATATCCTGGAGTATGTTGACCTCGTCTCCCTGAACCGCCACCACTTTGAGCATGCAAATGGCAAACAGCTCTGAGCGTAGGAGAGTGATGTTGTTGTTATCCCCTGCGCTGGAACCATGGTCAGCACACCGGGAGAGGGCATTGGGCTTCTCCATGCTTTGACTAGGCTTGTGGTGCAGCATAAAATCAAAGTTGGCAAGGTACAGGGACCACCGAGCCTGTTGACAGTTAAGCCTTTTGGCTGTCCAGAAGTACTCCAGGTTTTTGTGGTCCATCCAGACTTTGAATTTGTGCTGGGCCCCCTCCAGAAAGTGGCGCTACTCCTCCAGCAACTGGATGATTGCAAGCATCTCCTTGTTGTGGATCTTGTAGTTCCATTCCATGGTGTTGAGGCTCTTAGAGTAGAAGGTAACAGGGTGCCACTTACTATCCTCTGGGGATTCTTGGAGGAGGACCGTGCCAGTGGCAAAGTTCGAGCTGTCCACCTTGACTTGGAAGGGCTGGTCATCATTGGGGAAGAGCAGAACAGGCTTGGAGGTGATGACAGACTTCAAGGCATTGAAGACCCGTTGTCCTATGTCTCTCCAAGCCCAGGCAACATTCTTCCTAGTGAGGTCAAAGAGGGGCCGAGCATGGTGGGAGAAGTCCTGGATGAACTCCCAGTAAAAGTTGGTGAACCCCAGGAAGGCCTGTACCTAGGGTTCTGGCCACTGCGTGACACCAGCCACCTTCACCGAGTCAATCTCTGCCATGCCATGGGAGATGATGAGTCCAAAGTACTCAATGCAGATCTGCTCAAACTCATACTTCTCCAGCTTGAGGTAGAGCTGGTGTTGGCAAAGATGGTCCAGGATGACTCACATTAATCTGGCGATGTTCCTCTAATGTCTTGGTGTAGATAAAGATGTCATCGAGATACATGCATACCATGCCGTTGGCTATAAGGTCCTGGAATATGTCATTTATCATGGTCTAGAAGGTGGCAGGACTGTTGGTGAGTGCAAAGAACATCACCAGGAGTTCAAACAGCCCGTGGTTGGTCTGGAATGGCTGCCTTCCATCTCCTGGATGCGCATGTTGCTGTAGCCCCAGCAAATGTCCAACTTAGTGAAGTAGCACACACCCCAGATCCAAGATGAGGGGAAGTGGGTAGCGGTTCTTGACAGTCATTGCATTGAGCACGTGATAGTCCTGGACCAAGCGGAGGGAGCTATCCTTCTTCTTGATGAAAAACACTGGAGAAGCCATTGGGAACTTTGAGGAGTGGATTTGTCTGGACTCTAGATTCTCTCAGAGGAATGCGTTGAGTTCATCCTGCTTCTTGGGCACAAGCAGATAAACCTTGCAGTTGGCCAGCTTCAAATCCAGCAGGATTTTGATGGCATGGTCCCACTGCTTGCGTTCTGGGAGGGAGTCAAATGAGGCCTTGAAGAAGACATCCTTGAAGTTATGTAGGTGGTCAGAGACTGCATCTTGGAAGGCCCTTGGAGGGGCATTTGTCACAAAGGCCTGGGCCAGCCACTGGGAAGTGGTTTGGCTGGCCTGGATCTCCTCCGCAACTGCTGGGGGTTGTAGCGTAGTGGCGTAGATGCAGTCTCCTACCTCAATGGCTTTGTCTGAAAGCTCCAGGTCCAGTGCAGGTAGGAACTTCCCCTCATGTCTTTCTCTCTGGCCGAGGTCCCTTCCACTATGTCTGTCATCCTTGTAAAAGGCCTCTCTATGAGGGAACACCAGAGGCAGAGGGTCCAGCAGGTCAAGATCCACAAACAGGAGGTACTCCATCCAACATGCCCAGATAGCTGCACATTCCTGCATCACGGTGCGCTGCTCCTTCTTCACTTTGTTCACGCAGGTGCACTGACTCATGCTGATTTCTCCTGAGGCCCAATCAATTTCTGGATTGTGCTCCTGGAGCCAGGGAAATCCCAGGATCATCTCCTATTTGCCAATGCTTGTAACCGTGAAGGTGGTATGCTCTGCATGGGATTTGTAGCGTAGGACAAGGTCCACCATAGACTTGATGGATCCCACTTTGTTACGAGTGCTGTCGACATTGTACACCGAGATGGGGGATAGGAAGAGCTGAGTTGTGAGCTGGTGCTGCTCTATGTAGCTAGCATCCACAAAGAGTCCGGTTGCTCCAGAGTCCAGGAGGGCAACTATGCTCTGAGTTTGCTGTGTGTCAGTGGTCTTGATCTCCACATTCATCCAGAGCAAGTTTGGCCCTTGCACAGGTCCCACTTGAGCTCCATGAGCTGCCACTGCTCCTGAGCCACCCGATACCACGATATGACCCAATCATCTGCCAGGCATCCTTCTGCAAGGTTGTCAACATGCTCCATCAGGACCAGATACAGCCCTATCCAAAAGGTAAGGCACAGCTGCAGGCCATTGGGGTACTCAGCCTGCTCTACCAGCATACAAAACAAGTCAATGTACTTGTTCAGGGATTGCTTCTCTTGGCTGTACTGATTCCTGTCTTGCAGAACCAGCATGGCAGTTTTGGCTGGGTTCCAGGGGAAGAACTTGTCCCAGAACTCCTGTTCAAACTCGGTCCAGTCCACAAAGCTTCTGATGCCACTGGGGCACCTACACAATGAGGGCTTTTCAATGCCTGTCCTGGCTTCATATAGGACAGGACCCACACAATCTTCAGCTTGTTGGAAACAAAGTCGTTGCCGCAGAGTTGGATGTAGGTGAAGCAAGATTGGAGGAAACGTTGCACTGGCAGGCTAGGCAGCAGGGGGTTGGCTGCCGCCGGAGCAAGGCGTTTGAGAAGCATGCAGAGGGAGTCAGAGATGGTTTTGGTAGTTTGGCAGAGGTGGGTGAGTTTGGCAGTATGCTGGGTAAGGGGGGCTTGAGTAAGTTGCACCTGCATTTCTAGATGGAGCAGGCAGGTCCAGGCTTTCTTGCTGGAGACCATGGTGTCTGAGAGAGCTTCTGAAGTGGCTGGCTGAGACATAGATAACGTTGGTGCTTAAGCCTAGTGGAGAAGCAACAAATAGGAGCTGGATGAGTTTCGGCGGCTATAGGGGCTTCCAGACTAGGATTAGGAGACTTGTTCTGCTGTAAGAGCAACCTCCAGAGGTTGCAGCTAAGTCACACAACTAGTAGAGGGAAATCTGAAGTTTATTAGAACAGTATAGTACAATGGGAAATATAACTAATCACCTGGCAGAAGGAAATCCAAAGAGAACAAGTCTAAGAATTCCTCTGCCATGGCACGGCACATCAGTGTGGGTGGCAGAGGCATGGGAACAACTATGCAGTACTTCCCAAAAGGCACGAGAGTGTCCCAGAGATCTCTGGAAACCCCTGGAGAACTCTGGGGTTCTGAAAAAGAAAGTTCCAGAAATGGAAGTCCCCTGACAAGAACTACTTCATTCACTGGCCTTGTGGGCCCCGATGAATGGATGGGAGCATGTGCTGACAAGATTAGTCCTTGTAAGCTGGCATCCACAACCATGAGCTCATTGTACAGCTCAGATGGTGTTGGAGAGAGTTTTCCTGCTTCCTTCTGCTGCTGAGGTGCAGAAAGCACCTCAGCTACCACTTCTTGCTGCTCTTTGTTGCAGGCCATATCTCTAGCCTTGAGGCATTTTGCCTCAGTGTGCTCCTCCTCCAGCAACAACAGACACCTCTTGATGGCATTTGTGAAAGTCTTTATGGTATTTTTGTTATGCTGCTGCAGCATAACAATTTCATTGAGCAGCCCAGTAATGATTACCTGAGCAATGGGATCTCTCAAAAAAGATGATTCCAGTGGCACTCTCTGGCTGGCAGACACCAAACATCTCCAAACTACTTCAACTTGAGGATCTAGGACCTCCAAAGGTGTTGCTACCTTTCCCTTTCCCTTGTCTGCATACAAAATGCGCCATGGAGATGATGCATGCTTTGGCAAGAGGGATTGCTGACAAGGGGGCATTCAAGGTCTGGGTGGACCTCGCACTGGCCCTTGCGACGTGGGCTTGTCCTGCCTATGCTCTATGATTTTGCACAGTGCTCCTCCACATGCTGGGTAACTCCTCAGAGGCAATCGCCTCCGGTCTCTCCTGTATGCCTCTTGGAGAGGCAGCGTGCAGTCTCATTGTTGTCAAGGTTTGGCTACTGTAAGAGCAACCTCTGGAGGCTATAGCTCAGTCACACAGCTGGCAGAGGGAAATCCAAAGTATATATAGGCAATACAACCATAACTACTCACCTGGCAGAGGGAAATCCAAAGAGAACAAGTCTAGGGGTTCCCTATGCCAGGAGTGACGCTTATTTGAGGTGCATTCCATCCTGCCATTGATGGCCCAGGATCTCCTTGGCAAACCATTCCTGTTTGTCACTCGTGCCAAAGTCATAAGTTTTAGATGTCATCCAATTTGGGAACATGGCATCATTGTTCACGTTGTATTGTCTGAGTAACAATATAGGTACAATGCATCTTGCTTGTAGAGGCCCAGGCAGCTCTAATACATAGTTCAATGTATTTGGTTTCATGACCAAGATCTTGTAGAGTCCAATGTACTTTGGACACAACTTCCTTGCCCTCTCTTTTGGGAGATTAAGATTCTCAGTTGATAGGTAAACTAATGTGCCAGACATTAGTTCAGGCTCTTCACTCTGCCTGTCATTTGCATGTCGTGCCTGTATGACATGCGCTGCAATGATTGCATTGTGCACGTTGGCCAGATTCTCCAACGCTTTTCACGTGAAGTCTTTCACACCTTTGTGAACAACCTCATCCTCTTTGAGTTCTCAAAGGATGGAGAACATATAGCCTCCATTGAGTTCAAACGGTGCATATTTTTGTTTCTGACATGCTTGTGTTTATAGCAAACCAGTTAGAAGTACCTTATCTACTCAGTTGCATTGGTCCAGTCAGACCACCATACGGAAGATCTGAGCAATACTCCTATTTGCTTGCTCTGTTTGTCCATCCATCTGCAGATGGAATGATGTTGACATGAGCAATTTAGCTCCCAGAAGCTTGTGCAGCTCCCGCTACCAATGAGATGTGAACTTTGCATCTCTATCACTTACAATGGAACTTGGAAGGCTGTGCAGCCTTACAATCTCCTTCAAGTATATCCAAGACAATTCTGACGCAGTAGTGATTGTGTGCACCAGTATCAGGTGCACCATATGGGTCATGCAACAGATTACCACCCAAAGGTAATTGTAACCTTTGGATTTTGGGAATGGACTGACAAAGTCCATTCCAATGGATTCCCAAGGTTTTGTTGGGATAGGCAGGGAATGCAACTTCCCTGCAGGTTTCCTATGACTGGTCTTCAACCGCTGGCAGGCCTCACAGGTCTGACAGAACTTTGTCACTTCCACCTGCATCTGAGGCCACCAGTACCACTGCCTCAGGTATTCTAGTGTTTTGTTGGTACCAAAGTAACCAAAGCTCTTGTGAACTTGAGTCACAATCTGAGTAATGAGAGTTTGATTTCAGAGTAGACATATATACCACTTTGTGTTCTCAAACATTCAGTATCCTACTGAAGCATGGATGAGCTGATGCATTTTGCTGGATCTTAGCAAAGAATGAATCTTGGTTGTACTTTCTATGTACAGCACGTAGGAACTCATTGTGTTGAGGTACAGGAGAGTCAGCATACTCTTCTGCTGGCACCAACATGTTTGCAAGCATAATGTCTTGGCTGGATAGTCCAAGGCCACCGCCTTTTGCATTGTGATTTGATGTCACCTTTGGCTGAGCCTGCTCAAGTTGCTCAGCCTCTATGTCTTGGGCTTTGTACCACTCCTGCAAGCATTGACTTTGCCAAAGTTGATTTGCTTGCATGGCCCAAAGCTCCACCACATGCTCTTTCACTTCTATTCCTGTGCATTTGGCCTCTTTCACTGCTAGGATGTTGAGTTAATGCTTGCCAACTTGACAGACATCGTTGCCTAGCAACTTATGTCTCCATTTTTCTTGATTGATTAATTAGCAACTTTTAGTTTAATTACCACGGCAACTGAGCACCTATAAATACTGTACATATTTTGTCTTAGCCATCATCGAATCGTACGCCCCACAGTTCAGATCACATTTCAGTGCATTCTAAGTCCTCAGAGTTGCTAAGTGATACAGTCTTGCTGACTTCACCTCGCCAACTTTGTTTACTGACTTTTGTCTTACAGTGCCATATGGGCACATCATCACCAACGTTCACGTTGCTAGAGTCCTTGCCAACTTCTAGCACCCTAGCGCCTTGCAGGCTTTTGGCTTAGATCGCTAAGCAACCCATTTATTCCTTTAAGTTCAACTTTCACTAAAAAGACTAGGCTTCTAGGACTCTGCCCGGGACTCTCTCAACACTAGCGACCGCCCAACGCTACTCATTTGTGAGGCGCTAAGTTTACCATTGTAAGGGGAATGCTTGACGTCTGCGGAACTGAGTCAGCAAGGCAAGAGACAAGCAAGAGTCAAGTGAGCACAGAGGCAGGCAGGAGTTAGGCAAGAAGCAAGCAAGGCTAACAGAGGGTTGGACAGCGCTAAATAAGCTTATGGTCGGTTCAGTGGATAGGCCAGAAGAACACTGCTATTCTTCAGCCTGGGGATATTCTATCCCACAGGCTGCCCATATATACTGCATTGGTGGCTGTGCTATTACTAATACTGTTTACTAATCGGGCCCTGGTATGTAAAGGAGTATGACTAACAATAATTGATGCTGAGTAAGGTCTGGGCATATGACTCATCAAGGCTGACTACTACAAGACAGAAGGGGAAAGGGTGGGCCGAGTGGCTGGTCAGATCTGCTGGAAAAAGGTGTATTGTTGGACTAAGCTTGGAATAGGGTTGGACACGGTCTGGAAACTGGTCCCCTGACAACCATCTACCAGGACAGTGCTTAGCAACATTCAGGCATCATCAGCGCTTTATAGCCTTGACATGAACCCAGCTGGTCTGCAAGTCTGCCAGGAGCTTCTCTGGCCATACATTGCACCAACTCCCATCTTCAATGCATCACAGATGAGCCAGATTGGCTCATCATGCCTGGGGTCAATTGGCCAAATAACTGGAGTCTTTGAGCAGATCTACTTGATCATTTCAAAGCAACACTGGTGTATGGGTCTAATGGACATCAATGGTCTGGGTCTAATGGACATCAATGGTCTAGTATACACTGTTATATTGAGCAAACAGTTGCTGATATAGTTCACTAGTCCAACAAACCGTTGGACATTGTTATAAGTCCATGGCCCTAGTCAGGGTGAATACCCTAACTGTCAATCTTGTGTCCAGGACAATCTACTGTCTCAGCGTACAACTTGCATTTCTTCCACTTGAGGTACAGCAAATTGGACCTCAATCACTTGAATATAACATGAAGATGCTCTTTGTGTTCTTTGATTGAGTCTGAATATATGAAGATGTCATCCAGGTATATATGGACAAACAGCCCAATCACATCATGGAAGATAGAGGTCATCAACCTCTAGAACATTGCAGGAGCATTGCAGTCTCCTATCTTCATTATTTTGCTGATGTATGTTCCTGTTATGGACAAAAACACTGTCTTTGGAATGTTGGACAAGCAAATTCTCACTTGTTTGTAGGTATCTGTCAGGTCAATCTTCAACCTGAACTTTGCTCTTGCTACGTCTTCTCAAATCACTTCCTGATCTGGAAGTGGTGTAACATCCTTTACGTTATCATTGCATTGGCATGCATCCAACACAATTTTCAACATGCCATCCTTTGTCAGGATGCACAATAACAGTGCAGCTTGGAAGGCCGGTCTCACCTCTCACTTGCAAGTACTGCTGCACTGTTGCTGTAGTGTCATTGGACATCATGGCAGATGGTACTTATAGACCTTATTGTAAAAAATCACAAGTTGAGTTCAGTTCCTTAGTGTTCCAAGTGCATATGACCCAATTTTATAGCAAGAATGGTGACTACACAAGCGTAGGGACTGGTAAAAAATAAAGACTAAAGAGTTACTGTAACAAGTGTGACCAAATCATAAGCTGTGACAGCCTATTCTGTTACATGCCCCCCTTTGAGATTGAATCTCAATCTGACAGAAAAAAAATTCCTACATTTGACTCATTCCATGCCATACTCCTTCATTGTATGTCCTGTCCATTTGTATAGTCGAGTTGTCCTCCATTCCATATAGTCATTTTGTTCTCCCCTCCCATGTGCCCCTTCAAATTTTGTGCTAGGGTCCACCTTTTCCCCTCCTCCAAGAAATAAATTCTTGGATGGATCAAAGTTGACACTATTATCATCAACATGGTGGGCAGAACACATCAATTCTGCAAAACATCATAAAAAAGGGTGGAAAGGGTGGGAGATGATGCTCATATGCAAGTATAGAATACATCCATACTTGTCATTGACTCCAGTGCCTAGACACTCTAGCAAGTCACACACAGTCAATTGTGAGCTAGTAGGGCAAGTGCAAGAGAGGGGAGATGCTGAAAAAATATGAATGGGGTTGGGCAGAAGTAATCATGTCATAGTTGATTGAACAGACAAAAGTCTACTCCTTTGAATTACCTCAAAGGCCTCCTCAGAATAACACCAAAGGTGCGAGGTGCATACAAAACAAAATAGAGCTGATGAACAGTGTCAAAGAATGACATGGTGAAGATAGATAGAGGTCGGATTCACCAGGAAATGAACATAAAGTCAAATCAATTATGCAAACCATGCAAATGCACATAGAGAGGATGCCAAGCAAGACACCACAGCAAATCCTGGAACAATGACTGAGAGCTGGACTGGATGGTGGATAGGGTCAGGAAGTGACCATAAATGTGTCACAGAAATGGTCTAGAAAGATCCTGAGACATAGGTTCCCCATGAGATAAGAGGAGGAGGTGATGGACAAAGATGATGACATCGAGCAAGAACCGTGGACCGGAATGGTATAAACCTGGGTACCGTTAGAAGGGGCGTGTCAAGGCGCATCCAACGCCGTAGAAATCAAGCAAAACGGTCCCACTGATCGCGAGATATCCGCAAGATAGTGAAAAGACCACAACCAACAACCTCGAGCTAGCAATATGTTCCGGATTGACCAAACCATCATGCCATTGGAAAGGGTGAAGCAATGCGCTTCCAACGGCGCTAGAATCAAGGGAATCAGTGCAGTGGATTGCAAGATATAGGCAAATTTGCAAAACATCGAAAATCTGGGGGTGGAGGAGGGAGTGAGAGTTGAGGGTAATCCAGGTATCAAAAGGATCCTAGACATGAGGAGGTCACAATGGTAAAGGAGATGAGGCAAACCGTGGCCTTGTTCCCAAGATATGACCCAATCTTCATGCCAGCTCATCATCCCTCACCCACAAACACCTCCAAATTCTATCCACACCTCTCCTAATCCTGCAACCAAGTAGGGACACTGATAGAGGGTCCTAAGCATCCCAAAAGCATCCAGTAAAGGGTCCAGAAGTCAGAGGATAAGCAGTGTTGTCACCAAGTCTCTGCTATAGCTCAGTGACAGTGTGATACACAAAAAAGTCTAAAAAATCTTAAGTTGAGTTCAGTTCCTTAGTGTCCCAAGTGTGTATGACCCAATTCTATAGCAAGAATGGCGACTACACATGCATAGGGACTGGTAAAGGATAAAGACTAAAGAGTTACTGTAACAAGTGTGACCAAATCATAGGCTGTGACAGCCTACTCTGTTACACTTATTTTCATCAATAAGGTTGATTTTGTGGTTGACCTCATGCCAAGGGGGTAATTCCTCCTTGGTTCTGTTCAAGATGTCCACAATTGCTGCCACTGCAGCTGCAGGTTTGGAATGTCCTCCTCTGTAAAACCAATGGTTTAACCTTTGCCATTCAGTCCTACATCTCACCGTGGATGTCCGGTTACCTTTGCTCATGCCACTGGACAAGCATACTTCTCTCTGAGGGTGGTAATCCTCAGTTCACTCTCATCCGGTGTGTGCAGTCACACGGGTGCAATCCTTTGCTTCTCCGCAATGTCATGGGGAGTCCGACAAAGAATACCTTGCTTGGTGGTGAGATCTTGTTGTCACTAGCCTGACAATACAATTCTTCTTTTGGCATCCAGCATGGTCCATTCCACACATACATTAACACCATGAGTTCATTCCACTCGGCAGCAGGTCAGTCCCAGATTGACCTACTTGTGCTTGTGGAGGACGTCTCATCCTCCATCACCATCTAATCATCACTTGACACAAGGTCCTCAACCTTGATTCTTGACAATGTTGGCTGGCATTCCATGCTCAATGTGTGCTGAGCCCTCTTGTCCTCAGACTTACTCTGCTTTTTACACTTTTTTTGGGGGCTTTCCAGAGTACATTTGTATAAGGGCAACACTTGACATCTGCGGAACTCCTTCCACAGAGTTGGCAATGCAAGAGGCAAGTGAGAGTCAAGCAAGCGCAGAGCCGCGCAAGAGTTGGGCAAGAGGCAAGCAAGGCTAACAGAGAGTCGGATGGTGCTAGATAAGCTTACGGTTGGTTCAGTGGATAGGCTAGAAGAACACTGCTATTGTTCAGCCTGAGGATATTCTATCCCACAGGCTGCCTATATATACTACATCAGTGGCTGTGCTATTACTAATACTGTTTACTAATTGGGCCCTGGTATGTAAAGGAGTATGACTAACAATAATCAATGCTGAGTAAGGTCTGGGCATATGACTCATCAAGGCTGACTACTACAAGATGGAAGGGGAAAGGGTGAGCCGAGCGGCCGGTCAGATCTGCTAGAAATAGGTGTATTGTTGGACTAAGCTTGGAATAGGGTTGGACGTGGTCCAGAGACTAGTCTCCTGACAATTTGTACTCTAAAGCCTTGCTCTCCAGCACCATCAGTGCTGGACTATCTGCTGGCAAGCTCATACAAGCTTGCTCCTTGTCCTCTCCATCCTCTACAATGAGTGCTTGTCTGCTACCATCTAGTCAGTTCTGCCTGACTAGCAGCTTCTTTTCCAGGGTGTAATGTCAATGGAGATGTCCATCGCTATTGTCCATGGTCACTCATACTGCAGGGATGGTGTTGCTATCCACTACTATCTCATTCTTCTTGAAATCAAGAAGAACACTGTGCTTCCTCATATAGGGTATCCCTATAATCATGTCGTAGCAATCAAAGTTTGCTACATCCAAGTACTCCTTGGACCTTGACTTTGCACAGGCAATTGTTGCCACTGTGCTGCAGCTCAGCTGCCCACAGTGCCTAGCTGAAGGAGTAGTGGCTCCTTCAGCTCACTGACGTACACGTCATGCACTTGACAAAACTGAGGTGTCACTCCAGTAGTCGTGCTTCCTGAGTCCCACAAGGTCCATGCTTTGTGGCCATTTACATTGATGTAAGATGCAAGGCACTCCTTGTCCTTGCACTTCAGCACTGGCCTTGCCAGTTTCTCCAGAGCCTTGCAAAGGTGCACCTTATACACCTTCACGTTGGCTGCTCCAATCAGTTGGTTGAGTGTGCTGGCCAGGTCATCTGTCAGAGCTCCCATGAACTCTGAATCCGACTCCTGGGTGTAATAATTGTTGTCATATACGTTGATCTTGACATACTTGTTATCCAACAACTCTTCCAGATCAGAGGCATTCCCAGCCTCTGGTGCATCATTGTTGAGGTTATCCACCTCATCATCCTCAACATCAGGTTCATTACCTGAGTCTACACTGTCCTCATCAGGGATAGCTGTGTGTGCCACGTGTACATATGTGTCTGGCTTGGCCACTGGCAATCCTCCACTACCTTGGTATTTATTCACGTAATGTCCAGGTTGTCCACATTTGAAGCAAGTATTTGCTGCAAAGGGGTGACTTGCTTCAATCCTGGAGGCGCATTTGACATCTTGATGACATCAGCAGCCTGTTTTGGTTGAGCACCATCTTGGTGTAGCCCTTGCTGAGAGTCCTGTACCGGTTGGTCCCATCTATCTGTCAGGCAGTCACTGGCCAAGTGCTGACCTTACTACAAACTGAGGGTTTGTATTGCACCATTTTCTTCCAATGGGCCCAGAAGGTGCCTACCTTCTGAGGTTCAGGCCTTTTCATCAGGCGAGTCTTTGAGTGGTGCAGCTCAAAGTGTTTGGCAAATTTGTGGGCTTGCTCATAGCGCAATGCATGTGCTATGAATTCCTCCACAGTATTGACTTTGGGCGATAGCCCGTCACTGCAGATGAGAGACTCTCTCATTGCAATGGGTATACCACGCAGGAACGTGTTTATCATTACCCACTTGTCTCAACTTCTCCATGTAGGAGGTTGCAATAAACGCCTCCCTTGCATCCTGCATTGTGGATGCACTCACAAAACGGTTATATAATTCAAGGATCACATCCTTGAATGTCTATTGCTGCCTTGCACAATTATAGTGCAAGACATGATGTCGGAACCAATTCTTGGCTGGTCCTTCCAAGAACTCAGGAAGAACAAACACTTGTTCTCAATGTAGACAGTCACCACCATACTGGCAGGCTGCCAGATGGTTGCACACGTCCATTGTTCAATTCTCCAAGTTGCTGAACTTGGATTCACTTTTATACAGGTGGATATGTTTTGACTCCGCCTTTTGCGGTTTTATACCCTCTAGTAGGTGCAATGCTACACCTACTGCATTGTCAATAATGCTACTGAGGTGCTGGTGCATATTAATTATACACCTTTGTCACCTCAGTTAACCCAGGTGTTTTATTCCTGCCTTCAGCAGAAGGTACCACAGAGAATGCTTGTACAGGTTGTTGACCTGTATAATGAGGTCTCTGTCACTCCAGTGAGATGGAACTTCTCATTCACTTTGGTCCTCCAATCCCTGCTGGTCAGGGATCCGACTTGGTGGTGCAGTGGGAGGATTACTGCTCCCACTGTCTGGCTGTATTGTCTGTTGGATGTTGATGGGGGTTATCCCATTGAATACAATACCCTGATTGTTGATCCAGGAGTGTCCCTGGCAATGCAGGTCTTGGTTTTGCATATGCTAATAGACCACCCTTTCAGTGAACTTATCAGCCAATGGTACTTGATTGTTCAGTGGTGTTTTCTCCACTGCTTCACGTTTAACTTGCGGGGAAATCACTTCATCCACTTCCACTTTGTGGCTTTCTACGACTGGGATGGTAGACACTGACTCAACTGTTGACAGAGGTCTTCCTTGATGACCTCTGAATATCTGTTGTTGTTGTGCTGCAGCAAATCTTGCTGCAAACTGTTCCTCCATCTCCCCCGTTGCTGAGGAGCATAAATGTTACTTATTGCTTCCTTCAGATGTGGAGAAAGCACTGGCTGCACCTTTACTGGAATACTTGGTATCAAGTTCACTCTGTCTGGTGTTGAGGCCACAGAGCCTCAATTTGCTCTCCAATATATGTAGGCGTGTGCCTTGAGCTCAAGAACTTGAATATCCAAATTGATATATTCAACTGTATCTACCAGAGGTATACTTTCATCTCAGGCCTGTATCAAATGTATGTGCTTAAGTACATACAATCCTAGCCTTGCACGCGTAGTATCCTTCGTAATGAAAGGATACCTCTTCCAGAGCATCATACACTGAACTTGCAAGATGGACTCAACTCATCCACCTTCCTTGTCATTGGAAGTCTCATCTTCCCAATGCACTGCTGAAGTTCTTTGCTCAGGGATAGTAGGTTCCTGAGGGGCAACATCCCCTTGCTGCTGCTGTGTCGTTGGAGTGGATTCAGTTGGGACTCTCCAACTGCCTGTCTCCAATTTCTGCATCTTTCTCAGGAAGTACAACAAAGGTCTGTGACCTTCAGGAGGGCCTTGCACATTACTCTGGGCCCAAGGCATTCTTCCTGGCCTTCTGGGCTGCATATAGGGAGCATTGTCCCTCCTGTTGTTTTGTTCTAGGGTCTCCCAGACTACTTCTGTCCTTGCTGCACTGCTGGGCGCAGCAATACAGTGGCTCAAAAAACTGTCCCAATGTTTCATACATTTTGAAAGATGACATTAGCATGAAAGATTGGAAGTACCTAAAATTCTGATTAAATCAGGTAAAATACTATGGCATTGTGGCTACAGAACAAACCTGGAATTATGTAATTAGGATCAGAACTGATGGAATAATGGATATTTTAAGCTATTCACTCATTGGGACAGTTTTTTGAACATCTCTAATTTTAGTATTTAATACTTTGTATGTCCTCCATTTGCCTTGATAACTGCTTGAATCCTTCTAGACATGCTCTCTATCAGTCTTTGGCATACCTCTGGTAGTATTTCATCCAGCTCCTTTGCAACCCTCTCCCACAATTTATGCACACCATGAAGAGGTGTTTCATACTGTCTAAGCTGCTCTTTGAGGTACTCCTAGAGGTGTTCAATAGGATTGAGATCAGGGGATTGGGCTGGCCACCAGAGAACATCAAAGTTGTTGTCCTCAAACCACTTTTCAGCCCTTTTGGAGGTGTGTTTGGGGTTATTGTCCTGTTGAAAGTAGCGGGCACCCACCTCTATCTCCAACTTCTCAAAGCTCTCCTTTGCTCCATCATCCAAAATTTCACAGTACTGCTCAGCATTCATGATCCCCACCACCTCCACCAGCTTTTTCACTCTATTCCAACCCATGCAGCCCCATACCATGAGATTATTCCCTCCTCTATGCTTCACAGTAGGTGTAGTTGTTCAGTATGAATATTTTAAAATGGCCACTACTCCATCAGTTTTGATTCCAATTACATAATACTAGGTCTGATCTGTAGCCACAATGCCATAGTATTCTACCTGATTTAATCAGATCTTTAGGTACTTCCAATCTTTCATGCTAATGTCATCTTTCAAAATGTATGAAACATTGGAACAGTTTTTTGAGCCACTGTAGGAACTTTCCTCTTTGTAGCAGACTGATACCCCTCCTCCTTCAGTGCATTCCTGATAGTCTGAGGACAGACAGGGTTGGAAATGATGTTGTTGATAAAATCAGTGGCCTGGACGGCTGTATCAAGTCTCCCAGTTGAGATTTGTCAAACAATAGCCTGTTTATCACATGGAGTAAGCTTAGCAGGATGACCTCCAGGATGGTTTTCCTTGTTCACCTCCAACTCTCTACCAATCCTCCTAA
>QLOM01003868.1:0-20344 GCA_003313785.1 Termitomyces sp. MG148 | reverse complement strand
ATAGAAGCAACAGAGGGGCAGGGGGTAATCCAGTGGGGGAGTGACCTAAAGAGACAAGAGAGGGCTCAAGCAGGCTAAAGGGGGCTCCCAGACCAAAATGTAGAGACTTGTTCTGCTGTAAGGGTGACTTCTGGAGGCTATGGCTCAGTCACACAGCTGGCAGAGGGAAATCCGAAATATATATAGGTAATACAACAATAACTACTCACCTGGCAGAGGAAAATCCAAAGAGAACAAGTCGAGGGATTCCCTATGCCAGGAGTGATGCTTCCAAGGCTCCAGAAGCGTGGGAAGTAACTGTATAGCATGACAAAAGCCACAATAAAATTTATAATCTAAAAAAGGAAAATCTCCGAAAATAATCAAAAACTCGGAAATTGCCATTGCCAGAGGTCATGCACATGTCTCATGTGACTTGCTTAGTAATTTGGAGGCTAGCCTCGAGATGACTAAGCCTCTGGATGCTTACTAAGCCTCTGGAAGCGTTGGCTACACTTGTTTGAATGATAACTAAAGAACCAGAGCACCTCAAGGGCTGAGAATAGTACTAATAGATAGTATTGAAAGAATAAAAGCAGTAAAGTAAAAGAGTGACAGCAGAAATAGGGAAATAAATAGAGGAAGAATGAAAGAATAAGGAGTGGAAGAAGGGAGAAATGAGGAGTCCCCTGACAGGAGATCAACTAGGCCTCAGGGGAAATCAGCATGAGTCAGTGCCCCCAGCATTGTGCCACCTGCACAGACAAAGTGAAGAAGGAGCGGTGCACCACAATGCAGGAACGCACAGCTATCCAGGCATGTCAAGTAGGATACCTCCCATTCACAGATCTCAACCTGCTGGACCCCCGCCCCTGGCGTTCCCTCATAGAGAGGCCCTCTACAAGGACGACAGACATAGCAGAGGGAACCCTGGCCAGGAAGAAAGATGCAATGAGAAGTTCCTACCCACCCCGGACCTGGAGCTTCCTTCTGGATGAAGCCATCAAAGTAGGAGACCACATCTATGCCACTATACTATGACCCCCACCAGTTGCGGAGGAGATCCAGACCAGCTAGACCACTTCTCAGTGGCTAGTCCAGGCCTTCGCGGCAAACGCCCCTCCAAGGGCCTTCTGAGATGTGGTCCCCAACCACCTACACAACTTTGAGGACATCTTTGTCAGAGGACAGGTCCTCAGACCGTCCACTCTAGCCTTGCTTAGTCTGTGTTGACGTTGGCACCCACATCTAGCCACCATCTGGACCGCTCCAGTCTTATCCTGCTCCATCCCTGTCTTGGCATCAACACCTGGCAGGTCAGCTGGTCTTTGGACCCACTCTACTTGCTGGCAGGCCTTTATGCCATTGGCTGGCTTACTCATGCTGATTGTTGCTTATTCATTAGTGCTTAGTACATACCAGCCCTATTAGTCAATATACCGTAGTCATAGTGTATCCAATGTAGTATATAAGTAGGACTGGTGGATGGAACATCCCCAGTTCTAGCAATAGCATTGCTTCTGGGTCTACACATTAGCATTACTGTGAGCTTCTCAGTAACTACCTTTCCTTCTGCTCTTGTTCTCCTGCTCCACCCCTTGTCGGTGGCCTGCCTTCTTGCCTGCCAGTTGCTTGTTACTGTGCTCACTTGACACTCGCCCCACTTGGTGGTTGGCTTGAGTGGTTGATGTGTCTGCCTGGCTTTCCACAATAGAGCATCCCCTTACAGTCTTTTCCAAGGCCTTGTTTGACTCCCTCCCGGAATGCAAGCAGTGGGACCACGTTATCAAAATCCTACTGGATTCAAAGCTGGCCAACTGCAAGGTTTATCTGCTCATGCCCAAGGAGCAGGATGAGCTCAACACATTCCTCTAGGAGAATCTGGAGTCCAGACAAATCTGCTCCTCAAAGTCTCTGATGGCCTCTCCAGTGTTTTTCATCAAGAAGAAGGATGGCTCCCTCTGGTTGGTCCAGAACTATTGCATACTCAATGTGATGACTGTCAAGAACCACTACCCACTTCTCCTCATCTTGGAACTGATCAACAACCTCCAGGGTGCATGCTACTTCACTAAGTTAAACGTCTGCTGGGGCTACAACAACGTGCGCATCTAGGAGGAAGATGAGTAGAAGGCAGTGTTCCAGACCAACTGCAGGCTGTTTGAACCCTTGGTGATGTTCTTCGGACTCACCAACAGCCTCATCACCTTCTAGACTATGATGAATAACATATTCTGGGACCTCATAGCCAACAGCGTGGTATGCGTGTATCTCAACAACATCCTCATCTACACCAAGATATTGGAGGAACATTGTCAGATCATGCAAATTGTCCTGGACCGTCTCCGCCAACACCAGCTCTACCTCAAGCCGGAGAAGTGTGAGTTTGAGTGGACCCGCATCAAGTACCTCAAACTCATCATCTCCCATGGCATGGCAGAGATGAACCTGGTGAAAGTGGCTGGTGTCATGCAGTGGCCAGAACCCTGGAACAAGAAGGAAGTACAGGCCTTCCTGGGATTCACCACGCTTGGTCCCTCTTTGACCTCACCAGGAAGGACGTTACATGGGCTTGGGGAGACGTGAAACAGCGGGCCTTTGATGCCTTGAAGTTTGCCATCACCTCTAAGCCTGTCCTGCTCTTTTCCAATGGTGGACAGTTCTGACTTGACCACCGGCACATTGAAGCATGAAGAAGCCCAATGCCCTCTCCTGGTGTGCCAACCACAGTTCCAGCGCAGGGGATAATGACAACATCACCCTCCTGTGCTCGGAGCCATTCACCATTTGCATGCTCGAAGGGGTGGCAGCTCAGAAAAACAAGGTCAACATACTCCAGGACATCCACCAAGGTAACCGGGAGGGAATACAGGAGGACTCGGTCATAAAAGCCACACTAGTGCTATGCTTGGAACACCCCTTCAGTGCAAAATCCGTATGCACCAACAAGTGGAGGCTGCAGAATGGACTCCTTACCTTCCAGAGATGCATCTACATGCCAAACAACCCAGAGCTCCAGCGCATCGTCGAGCAGCACCACAACTCCTGCATTGCTAGACACCCTGGCTGCTGAAAGACACTGGAGCTGGTCTCCCAGAACTATTGGTGGCCACAGATGTTGCACTACATCGGCATGTACACTAGCACCTGCGACCTCTGCCTCTGGACAAAGCCATATCAATGCCCCCTGACCAGCCAACTGCATTCTCTTCCCACACTAGCTGCATACTGAAGCGTGGCCTCCATCAACTTTATTGTGGAACTCCTGGACACACATGGATACGATGCCATCATGGTCATTGTGGATCTCTATGGTAAGTGTGCGCACTTCATTCCAATGTGTCGGTGGCAATCAGGTGGCGGTGGCATCAGAGGCTTCCAGGGTGATGCGCAAGGGGGATGACGTGATGGCCAAGTGATGGTTGTGATGGCATGATTGCCAGAGGGGGCCGGCAATGTCCAGGAGGAGTCGGTGATGTCCGGAGGGTTTGCGTGACTTCTCAGGAGCGCTTGGTGATAGCCAGGGTGATTGACGGTGGCGTTAGTGATGGGCGTGGAAGTGAGATCACTGGTGGGGTCAGTCCGGGGTTGTAGGGCTAGTGGGATAGTTGTTCTCTGGAACCTCCAGGGGTGGCAGCGAGGTTCGGAGCTGGCTGCGGAGTTAGCGGGTTGTGACAGAGATGAGCTCCTCCCTGAGGCAGAATTCCAGTACAATAACCATGTCCACGTGTCCACGCAGGTCTCCCCATTCTTCCTTAACACTGGCCAACACCCCCAGATGAGCTTTGAACCATGTGCATGCCAATCAGAGAATAAGTTGGTCAATGACTTTGTTAACCACATGCAGAAGGCACAGGAAGAAGCAAAGGCTGTGCTGACCAAGGCAAAGGACAACATGGTCCAGTACTATAATCGAGGACAGACTCCAGCTTCCTAGTACAAGCCCAAAGACCGCGTCTACCTAGATGCCTCTGACATTGTAACCACTCAACTATTGCAGAAGCTTTTGCATCGGCAATTGGGACCATACATGGTCGAGCAACACGTCAGACCCCTTGCATACCAACTCCAGCTGCCCGTTGGGATGCGTCAACTGCACCCAGTCTTCAACATGGTCAAGCTCTTGCCTGCCTCGGACAATCCTATTCCTGGCCAACAAACTCCTCCTCCGCCACCTCCCATCCTTGCCAACAATGGAATGGAGTACAAAGTGGAGAAGATCCTGGACAGCCGTCTATTCCAGCACAAACTATAGTACAAGGTCAAGTGGAAGGGCTATGGTATCAAAGACAACTCCTGGGAACCCACCAAAAATGTTCACGCACCTGCCCTTGTCCAAGACTTCCACCGTGACCACCCCATGGTGCCCTGAGTCATTCATGGCCTCTACTCTATCTCTCCAACTGACCACGCTATTCACAAACTGTTCTACTCAGTATGTCAAGATGCTGCACCCTAGAAGAGGAGTGATGTCAGGGGACTTCTATTTCTGGAACTTCCTTTTTCAGCTCCCCAGAGTTCTTCAGGGACTTCCAGAGATCTCTGGAACACTCCCGTGCCTTTCAGGAAGTATTGTACAGTCATTCCCATGCCTCTGCCACTCACGCTGATGCGCTGCACTGCGGCAGAAGGATCCTTAGACTTGTTCTCTTCAGATTTCCCTCTGCCAGGTAATTAGTTGTATTTCCTGTTGTATTGTACTGTCTCTAATAAACTTCGGATTTTCCTCTGCCAGTTGTGTGACTTAGCCACAACTTCCAGAGGTCACCCTTACAATCACAAAAACTTAGAGTACTTTTGAACAGCCAAGAAACTTAACCACCAACAGGCTTGATGGTCCTTGTATCTGGCCAACTTTGACTTTTCATTGCACCACAAACCCAGGCAAAGCATGGGCAAGCCAGATGTGCTCTCTAGGCAAGCTGATCATGGTTCCAGAGCTAGTAACAACAACAATATTGTACTCTTAAAGCCAGAGCTCTTTGCTATCCATGCTGTAGAGAGTGTAGTTGGCCAAGGAGAAGAAGCAAGCATTCTTCAAGACATCCGCCAAAGTAACCAGGAAGGTGCTCAAGAAGGTCTGGTAGCCAAGGTTGCTCTGGCCTTGCATGCTTGGAAGAGAGCTGCAGTGAAGTCAGTTTGCACTGACAAGTGGTCTTTGAAGAATGGTCTTCTCACCTTCCAGGGGCACATTTATGTACCCAACCTACCTGACCTCCAGAGGTGGATGGTCAAGCAGCATCAATGATTCTTGGATTACAGACCATCCTGGCAGATGGAAGACACTGGAACTGGTCTCTCGGAATTACTAGTGGCCTCAAATGTTACAGTATATTGGTTCTTACGCCTCCACCTGTGACTTCTGCCTTTGGACTAAACCTTGTTGTCAGCCTCCTATGGGACAACTTCATCCTTTGCCTATTCCAGCTGAGCATTGGAGCATGGTCTTAGTAGACTTCATTGTCGAGTTACCAGATGCTTATAGATATAATGCAATCATGGTGGTAGTGAATCTCTGTAGCAAGCATGCTCACTTCATTCCAACAAACACCACCTGCTCTGCTATGGGTGCTGCTAACCTGTACTGGAAGCATGTCTGGAAACTCCATGGGCTGTCCGATGCCTACGTCTCAGACTGTGGACCTCAGTTTGTGGCAGAGTTTACTAAAGAACTGTATTGTCTGCTCCATGTTAAACTCCACACTTTTGCTGCTTACCACCCCTAGTCTGATGGCCAGACTGAGCATGTCAACCAAGAGCTGGAACAGTATCTTTGGCTTTTCTGCAATGAATAACAGGATGACTAGAACAACCTATTACCAAATGCTGAGTTTCAGTACAACAACCGTGTACATGCTGCCACCCAGATGTCTCCTTTCCTTCTGGACACCAGTCAACACCCTCAGATAAGATTTGAGCCTTGTGGACAACCTTCAGAGAATGAAGCTGTTAACGAGTTCCTAGATTGGATGAAGGCAGCCCAAGAAGAAGCTAAGGCAGCTTTAACTAAGGCAAAGGACAACATGGCCCACTATTATGATCATGGACGAACTCCAGCCCCCAAGTACAAGCCTGGAGATCAAGTCTATTTGGATGCCTCTGACATTGCTACCACTCAACCTTCTCAGAAGCTCTCTCATTGTTGTCTAGGACCCTTTCCTATAGTAAAGCAGGTAGGCCCACTAGCCTATCAACTCAAACTGCCTAGTGGAATGAGCTGACTCCATCTGGTCTTCAATGTGGTAAAGCTCTCTCCTGCACCAGATAATCCAATTCCAGGCCGACGTCCACAGCCATCACCACCTCCAGTTCTGGTAGACAACAGAGAAGAGTATTAAGTGGAATGAATCTTAGACAGCCGACTCTTCAGAAATAAGCTTCAGTTCAAGGTCAAGTAGAAGGACTATGGAATTGAAGACATCTCTTGGGAGCCACAAGAAAACGTTCACACTCCTGTCTTGGTCCAGGAATTCTATCAACAGCACCCCAATGCTTCCTGGGCAATCAGAGGCATCTACTCTCTTTCTAAAATTGACCAGGCTGTCCAGAATTACTTCTACCCAGCACATCAAGATGCCGCACTCTAGAGGGAGGGTGATGTCAGGAGACTCCTCATCTCTCCCTTCTTTCACTCTTTATTCCTTCATTCTTCCTCTATTTATTTCCTTATTTCTGCTGTCACTCTTTTACCTTACTGCTTCTATTCTTTTGACACTATCTATTAGTACTATTTTCAGCCCTTGAAGTGCTCTGGTTCTTTAGTTATCATTCAGACAAGTGTAGCCAATACTTCCAGAGGCTTAGTCATCATGAGGCTAGCCTCACAATTACTAAGCAAGTCATATGAGACATGTGCATGACCTCTGGCAATGACAATTTCCGAGTTTTTGATTATTTTCGGAGATTTTCCCTTTTTTAGATTATAAAATTTATTGTGGCTTTTGTCATGCTGTACAGTTGCTTTCCACACTTCTAGAGCCTTGGAAGCATCACTCCTGGCATAGGGAATCCCTAGACTTGTTCTCTTTGGATTTTCCTCTGCCAGGTGAGTAGTTATGGTTGTATTACCCATATATAAATATACTTTGGATTTCCCTCTGCCAGCTGTGTGACTGAGCCATAGCCTCCAGAGGTTGCCCTTACAGTTTTGTCTCTTGGTTGTCTCTTGGTTAGCATGAGTTATTAGCTGGTGAATTGATAGATCTTGCTGCTCTCTATCCCAGTTCCCTGTCTTCCACTGAGTTAGAGGAACAACTCCCTGCAAAGCATTCTCAGCAGGGAATCATCACAATGGAAGCAACAACAACCCAGACAACTCAGACAAAGGGCAGTGCAACAAAATTGATGGAACACATGCCTCTTCAACTGGCTTCAACAATGTCTCCGGAGTCAATTAAAATGGTCTCTCCTAGTCCTTCCCTATTCATAAGAATAAAAAAGGCAACTGGGAAGTCAGTCAGCATGGTTTCTCAAGAATCTTCACCGTCACCAAGAAGCACTCAGCAAATGTGTTGGTCAAGCCTTACATCCTCACATAAATTTGGCAGAGGCACTTCCCATGAGCCTTCTCCATTCTCAGGTTTGTTTAATACAATGTCAGGATTTCTCTTTGTTACTTATTCTGTCCCATGGCACAGCTTCAAGGAATCCACCTACTCCATTTGTTTTTTTCACAAACAAGCCAGATACTCATAGTCTCACTCAAGTAATTGTAAACGCATATTAATTTGATACCAGTCCCTATGCCCAAAAAGTGCAAAGAGAATCCATTCAAACAAAAGTCCTACTATGCCAATGTCCAGCCTATTGTTACTCGGCACATGTCTACTGTTACAACAGACAACCCCTCTAAGTCACCAAAGCCAAGCTCCTCTTGACTTTCCATTGCTGAAAGACATGGTGGCCACTTTGTTTATTTCCCCCCAAAGTCTGCTTTAGTACTTGACAGAGGAGACAAGCAGAGATCTTCAAGAAAAGGTGAAAAGCTTAGTAGGAAATGACAATTAAATAAGTAGTACACTGTAATAATAATAAATGGCCCGTTTCCTTCATTAGCCACAACTGATAAGTGTTATACTCAGCCTCCCACAAATTCATGCATTGACGACGTACTTGTGTGTGAGAAAGGGCCCACCCAGCAGCTGCAGAGTGTCCTTGTTGCAGGCGTAAGCTCATGAACTTGGTTTGAATGGCACAACACGTCATGTGCTGGGAACTTCCCAATTAGGAAGTCACCTGGCTCATAGGCAACTTTCTTTAAGAGTCTATGTTCTACCTCCACCATGCTCTAGGACAGCAGTCCTAGAACAGTCTTTCAAATCAACTACGTTTAGATTGGCTGCTCTAGACATACATTTGGCACCCACTGAAAAACTCAGTCTGTGTTGGCAAGTTCCCAACAGACTTGTCCTCGACGTGACTCTTGTCCACCATGCTCCAGGACAGCAGCCCTAGAACATCTTCAAGATATCTGAAACTCAGTTGTATTAGGAAGTGCTATATAAGAACGTGACTTTCCATGTTCTCCACCACATTGCCTAGGATTATCCTGTCATCTTCAACAAAATCTCACAGTTGATCTATTGATTGAGTCTATGGTCTACGCAGCATTCTCTGCTGTCTTATGTTCTTTCTTCTGGTGACATCTAACAAGCTATTCTGCAATGATATCAATGCACCACTCCTGCTCCTTCCTTTCATTGTGTTCAAGGACAGATGGACATCTAGAATGGCCCTTTTTAGATATCCAGATGCCCATCTGTCTGTTGTTGTCTCTGACCTGAAATCCTTTCATTTAGTTTACTAAATGCATGTTTATATATAGCTTATATGCAAAAGAAGAATATCAATGATATATTAGCTTATTGTAATGTGTTTTGCCTCATTTTAGAGGATGCAGTGCTGAAAACTTCCAAATGTGCCAAGCTTCTACCAACACATTGCAAAAATGAGAAGTCCACACTTGCTCTTTCTCTCTCTAAGACACAGCTTCTTGTTCATGTCTCATGGTAGGGCTGTGTTTGTGCCTAGCCATTGTCAAGGAAGGGCAAAAAGCTGGTGTGAGAATTGGTTGTTCAGCATGTAGTCAACCATGTATACGTCTTAAATATTATATGACAGTCTTTCTATGTGACCAGCCTGGGTTGTGAAGGGTTGGTTGACGGCTGATCAAGTTGAATGTCTCTCATGAATGGTGATTATAACACATTCATTTGCTCAAGTTCTTTCTTTTTCTACAAGTTCTCTTATTTGAAGACGGTTTGCCTTGAGGTTTTATTTACACCTAAGTTTACCTGATAGATTTTCAGTGCGCCTCGACGCAACCGTGGAAACATCAAATGATCAAATTGACACTAGGATCAAAGCTAAGATGAACCTTGTAAAAGGGCTAGCATTGAATGGTATTCTAGATGTCAAGGTGCACTTGGATGAGCTCTTGAGTTTTAGATTGAGCACTTGCATGAGTCTCAAGAAAGAGGGTCATATTTGCAACAAATTTCATGTTGATGTCAGTGCAGATGTCGGCATTGATGTTGTGCCAACCGGGTCAATTGGTTTGTGCTCTCAACTAGCTATCCTCTGAGTTCTCAAACCTCTCAATCAGCCATGTCAAGCAAACTCAAACTTTTAATCAGTTCTCTTTCTTAATACTTGTAACCAACGGTATGTTTGTATTTACCTCTGGAAAAACATTTAATGTACTCGCATTTGTAGATGCTGCTGTACAATACAACAAAAAGCATCTTGATACAATATACGTTTCCTGCCCATACCCAAACCTGTTTAGTTTATTGTACATACAATAGCTTGATATAGCATCAATTTCTTTCCTGAGGCAAATGTTGAACAACTTTACTACAGGCAAACTTTGTAACTTTAGAACATCAGAAATGCCCCCCTGTAACTTTGAGGATGTCTAGAACGGCCATTTTAGACTTCCTAGCTTCAACTCAGGAGGTGCCTGGTCACCTACTCCATTGAAGCCTTTCAAAGCTTAGGAGAGCCTGAAGTTGTTGTGCAGCTTCACAGCCACCACTGGTCCATGTGATGTCACAACTCACAAGTGATGGTGACCTGACTCAAGTTCTTACATATTTGATTCTTATTCTTATAGTCTTCCAGTAATTATAAGAGGTTTTGTCATTGTTTGTTTTTTAGATTTTATGGCTAAAAACTATGCAGTCACAATGTAGCAGAGTGGCACCTTGAGCACCTCTTTTCATTATTATTATTTTTAATATTAATATTTATATTATTATTATACAATTACATACATTACTGCTGATATAATCAGCTTACTTTTTGTTTACAACTACATAATCAATAGACCAGACTGGTCTGATTCTGTGTGGTGTGAACTGTAAGCTTCACAACCAGTAACTTCTGTTACATTTTTTTGAATCTTCCAGCTAGGATCTATTGCCTAGCCGTCAATATCAGACAGTCAGAATACCTGACTGAACTCAATCAGCTTCTCAAGCTTTGTGCACAGCCACACTGTGCAAATTTTAGATAGAGGATACTCAATGAGCAATCCTATTCCTACAACCACCACAGGTAGTGGACAAACAGCCCAGGAGTTGTTGGATGACCCAACAAAAGACCAGGAGGAAGGGCCGAAAGGGCAGGCCACAGAGCAGGCTGTGCCCCAGAATCAGGGTCAGAGAGTCAGAGAGCCAACTCTACAGGGCAGTTCATGGCAGTGGAACCTGATGACAGGTGGGTAAGCGAGACATCACCCACAACTCGCAAGAGGATGCCAGGAGGATTAACACCTCTGATGGTGCAGGTGCAGGGAAGATTGCAGCAATCTAGCTGCTTAGCATCCTGAAGACCTCAAGAGGATGCCAGTAGGAAGGCCAGCACAGCAAGCGCTTCAATAGATGCCAACAAGACCACATGTGCGGGGCTATACATCCCGGTGTACCAGGCGCAGGCAGATTAGCTAAATGCACATCCCACACACAGGTATTGGAAGCCCGTATTGAGGAGTTGCCCAAAGACCTCAATGCTGACGAGGACCAACAGGTAGTAACAGAGGATATTCCTCTGTTGCAACAACAAGACGCAGGATTCAAGAACTCTGAGGACCAAGTCAGTGGAGAATCTGATTCCTTCACTGATGATGAGGTGGCACAAAAAGAACAATGGTTAAAGACCGCATACACAATTTGCATGTGTGTGTTCTGGAACTTGCATCCAGAGGTGGCAAAGTATACAACCCAGGCTCGACTTGAGCGGTATGTGTTGTTGCATATGGTAGCATTAAGTAGACAGGAGCATTTTGTCCCCCCTGTATTCAGTACACAGTATACTGATTTGATTCTGCAAGTACTGCCCATGGAACTGCAGTTGTATCTGCAGCATAAAGCAGCAAGATTGTTGGGGGTATTGACCCCCTGGAGTCAGACGTCTAACAAGTGTTCAGCGTGCCGCAACCGAAATGTAGGTGCAGAGCTGGTGGACGCTCTGACTCAGGTGCAAGCCATGCCCTAGTCAGAACAGGTGAGTACATTTTGCACTCTATTTGTGCAGGGGCTACAGGAGGCCCCACCTCATTTGGCTAGCCGCAACAGACCAACAGACCATGCAGGTCTGGAAAGCATAGCAGGAGAGTGAGGCAACACTGATGCCTTGGGTGCCCATGGCAGAGACACTGAGTGACCAGGTGTTGTATCAGCGCATGAGGAACAGTGACCTCAAGCAACAGGAAGCATTCCTGATCAATGACCAAGGTATCATATTCAATAGTACAAAACCCATCAACGAGATGTGTCAACAATTCACAACTAACTTTCAGAAGAATTATACTTCTCCAGATCTCGCTATGCAACGCAATCAGACTTGCGGAGATATACCCAATCAGGCTAGTGCCAGGAGGCACTATGAGCAATGTCATGGCAATCGTCCTGATCTAATGACCCAAGGCAGTGGAAACAACACCCCGCTGGGTTGGGAAGCTCAGCAATCAGCCATGGTACCTAGAGGGAAATCTCTCTCTCATGCTGCAGATCTTGTGACACACGCACCAGGACAGTGGGAGGCTATACAAATGCATCACAAAGCAATGTACAACCATCTTCATCAAGTAGTCAATGATGCTCTCAGAGTGAATCTATGCCTACCTACTGGTGTAAAGCTCCAAAAGGCAGATAGTTGCCATATCCAGGTATACTCCAGAGCATCCAAGTTCAGCAAACTGGAGGACTGGGCAATGGATGTGTGCTACCACTTAGCAATGTGCCTCTATGGCAGAGACCATATGGATTGGGAACAAATCTTTGTTCTACCAGAGTTTTTGGCTGCTGAAGCCAAAAGCTGGTTCAGACGTGCAGTCTTGCACATAAACCATGCCCAGTATGACTGAACATTCAAGGGGGTACTAACTGGGCTCTTTGATCAGTTTGTACACCCCTCAATGCTGCAGGATGCCTGACAGGACTTCTAGGCAGTGCGATATACCAAGAAACTCAGTATACAAGGGTTCTATAACACTCTTAACAACCATGCTCAAAATATGGCCATATATCCGGATGGGTACATCATGCTTGAGACTTTCCTTGATGGAATCTCTGCAGATATGTGCCGCTACCTAATTAAGGAAGACGGATTATCCCCAGAGGTGAATGACGTAGAGGAGTTCATGGTGTATGCCATTCGGTATAAGCAGTCACTCAAGACTGCAAACCACTACAAGCAGCATAGTAGCCACCAAGGGGTAAATTGCCACCCCACAACCGGAAGCGCTCCCCTGCGCGCACAGCATATTGGCACATTCTTAGCCAAGAAGTTGGACTTAGACAAGGATTGGCATCCATGATTTGTAGTGCACTGCCCGCAAGCAGGAGAGTGAGGGCGCAGTTGCCCTTGACTGGATCAAGTACCTGAAGGCAATCGTTTGCCTAAGGGTGCCGGGAACAAAAAGATTGGTGGACAAGGCTCAGCCACAGCCCCACCGAGAATGTGCTATAGCTGCAGCCAATCAGAGCACTACACCAATGCTTGCTCCACCAAGCCTACCATACCGTGGAAAAGCTTCACACCACAAGCGCATTTGTGCACAGCGCATACTGCTGCACCTAATGGGAGCAACGGAGACATATCCACCAAATTGGATAGTGAGCCTGATCCCAAAGAGGGGGACAGTGGCACTGAAGCACCAGGTGTTGAACCCAAAGAGGTGATAGTGGAAGGCAAAGAGTATGTTACTGTCAATGTATATGACAATGACTACTACAGTCGCAACAGCAACTCGGAGTGCTTGGTGGCCATGACAGATTGGTCAGCAGATTGTGCACCACAGCCGGACACAGTAGTCCAAATGAAGAGAGTAACTCTTCAAAAGTTGGAAGGAAAGCTGCAGTGACCAAGTGTGAATTGGTCAGACAAGGAATGCCTTGTGACCTATGTGGATGTAAATGGCCACAAGGCCTGGATGCTATGGGACTTGGGTAGTACCATGTTGGGTATTATGCCCCAGTTTGCACATGTGTACAGAATATCCCTACAAGAGTTGGAGACACTCTTGGTGCTACAGCTGGGCACTGTAGGAAGTTGTGCAATGGTACAATACGGTACCACCGTTGATAGCGTCACTATCATTCTATAAGCAGAATTTAGACTTGTTGCCAGTCTTTGGAATTTAGTTGAAAAGCTATAGGTGTGACTGATAATATGCAAGGAATCTTTTGTGGTTACCACCCAGTAGTGCCAACACTACCAGTTTGCACATGTGTACAGAATATCTGTACAAGAGTTGGAGACACCCTTGGCACTACAGCTGGGCACTATAGGAAGTTGTGCAATAGTACAATACGGTACCACCGTTGATAGCGTCACTATCTTCCTATAAGCAGAATTTAGACTTGTTGTGAGTCTTAAGAATTTAGTTGAAAAGCTATAAGTGTGACTGATAATATGCAAGGAATCTTTTGTGGTTACCACCCAGTAGTACCAACACTAAGAGCACCCGTATTAAGTCGGAGTTTGGAAGTTGGTAGCGGAAAGTAACAAGTTGCCATTGGAAAGTTGCTATACACTGTCAGAAAGTTGCTGGACACTGTCAGAAAGTTGCTGGATGCCTGTTAGACCTGTACTCTGTACTCTTTATGTAATCTCTGAGGGGAAAAGTTGCTTTTATTCCAAGTTATGGTACAGTTTTTATAGTACTTTTGGGAGGTGGGCGGTAGCCCCCTACCTCAAACATTACCTTTCTCTGCTCTGTCTTCCACTTCTCATTCCGCCTGTGGGGCCTTCATTCCATTACTCCTTATCCGGATGCGGGCACTCCCGCTGCCGCTGCAGGTGTCACCATTCTTGCCATTTACTTGGTCTGCTTCTCTATGGCTAGTGTGGTTACTTCTTCCTTGATCTGTTGGCCTGGAGCTTCACACGTCTCCTCTCTGAGTTGGCTGCGCTGTGAGGTTTGACCCACTGCCTCAAGACAGCAACTTGCCGCCTCTACCGCCTCTTCGTACTGGAGTTCCCATTTTGCTGTTTTGAGGCTATTCTGCCTTCAGCAATACTAAGCCCCTATCACCATCACTATCTAATGTCACGACCCACCCCCAGGCCTGAGCCCCGGGCCCGGGACCACACCACACACCCCGGCAAACACCCCTTGCACAACCTCGACTCGGGACGAACTCCATGGACACCCAACACGGTCATCATGTCATACCCTGATCGACCCTGACGTTCCCCCTGGGCACCCCATGGACACTACCGACGACCCCCGGGGATTCCCAGCGCGACAGCACAGCAACCCACACAACATCCGATGCATCACGCATCATTCGATGCATCATGCATGATTGCTTCATGCCACGCATCACACCGTGCATCATGCATCGCCCTGCGCATCAGCCCACACATCATGCTTCATCCCGCATCAACTCCCGCATCATGCCTCATTGCGTCCTCTTGTCGCACCACGTCCTCCCTCGCATGGCACCACTGCGACTCCCAAAGCAACGGCGCCACTCCCATCCGACACCCGTGGTTTTCCTTTGTCCTCCTAGGTGCTCCGGGACACCACCAGAGCCCCGGAGCAGCCCCCAGACCCAGGACCGGGACCCCAGACCTGCCTCATTGCGTAGTCAGTATATAAGCCCCCCCGTAGCACTAAGTACGGTAGTCTTGATATTGCCCATACTCTCCGGTTTTCCTCTCGTATCGCTCCAGCCTCGTAACTTCGCCTCATACTCGTCTCCACTCTATAGTCTCGTACTCATCTCTGCTCCTATAGTCCGTATTTGTCTCTACTCTCTCGTCTCGTATCTGTCTCTGTCTCTATTTACTCTCTTAATTCCATCTCCTTTGCTCATCCGTCTCTTTCCTCTGTCCTTGTCTCTGCCTCGAGTTTCTTCTTCCCTTTCCTTCTCGTATTCCGATCTCTTATCTTATCCGGCCCGCATTCTCCACTCCCCTGAGTTTGGTTCCGCACCTGTCCAACTCTAAACTGCCTATTCGCCTATCAGTCCCTTGATTTCCCCAGATAGTCCGCCACCGGCACGCCACCCGTCGCGCCGTCTAACCCGAACTTCCTCCAATAGAACCTTCTCATCCGGCGCTTGCCCCTTGCTCGCACCAACCCCGGAACACTTCGTCTGATCTCCCTACGCTCCCGGCGCACGTCACCTTGTCCCAGCGCCTTCCTCCGGCCCTCTCTAGGTCCCGGCATGTCCGTAGCTGTCCGAGTACGCTTGGTAAGGCCTCGCCCAGAATTGCTAAGCCCCCAGGTCAGCGGAACCTGACATCTAACTCCTGGCTCTCAGGGCCAGAAATATGTGGACATAGCAAACTTTGATTGCTATGACATGATACTAGGAACACCATTCATGCGGCATAACAAAGTTCTGCTTGATTTTGAGCATTGAGCATTGCCAAGTCATTGTAAATGGGATTGCACTCCCAGCAGAAAAAGCGGCAGCGGACAATACCAATGGCTGCAGATGGAGACACCATACCATGGAGAAGTGTAAGGACACTCCATGACTTAGCCGTTGGAAGAGACCGATGGTGGAGGAGGTGGAGGAGATAGGCCTGGGCTTGCCTAGACTACCTTCAGACCACCAGGTAGTATTGATGAGTGAGGAGGAGTATCAAGCCTCCAAGAAAATGCCAGGGCTGGTCAGAGTCCTGGCTCATCCTTCTTGATGAGGTAAAAAGAACCAAGGTGCTTCACCTTCAGTGACAAAACAAGGTGTGTTGCCTTCAGATACACAAGGCTGTACCCCTGTGGGACTAGGAAGTTCATCTGTAGGAGTTTGTCCTCCTACTACGTTGCAAGTCAAGATTGAAAACTTGACAAACAGTGAAGAGGCAGTAGTAGCCTTGGACATCTCAGACACAAGATTGTTATGGAATCAACCAATCCCATTGCCTGAGTATGATTGGGCCTTTGACCCACGTATGCCATGGGAGTGGAATGAAGTGGAATGAAGTGGTGGCAACCACTATTGCATGAAATGCACATCAAATGCATTGAGAGGATAGTGGATTTTGTCATCCACACTCAGCAGAGGTATTGCGCATGTACACAGTGCAGCAAGAGGGCAAAACCCTCATGGCTTGCTAGGCTGATTGAACACACCCACCATATTGGCTGCATGTGCCAGATGATAGTGTAGAACAGGTTATCACTGTTTGTGACCAGTTTAAGGCACCAACATGCCCCTCTGGTGACACTGTAGAAGTGTTGCTACCCATGCATGATAAAGGCAAGCGGAGGGCTGACAGCCTTCATGAAGATGATATTTTGTGCCTCTGGCAACAGTGGCAGGAGGAGTTTGTGGATATGGTGAATGGTACTAAAGAGGAGCTTCCTCCATGGCAAGAAGTCAACTATGAGATTAATCTCATAGACAAACATAAGCAGTACAAGTACCACTTGCTGCACTATCCACGCACATTGCAGGAGCAGCTGCAGGACAAGACTAACCACTATTTGAATGTGCAGTGGACTCCCTGTACTATGGCACAGGCTGCATCACTGCTATGCATTCCAAAGAAGGATAGATCCCTTCTGATGGCCTTAGATGCATGTCAGTGCAACAACAATACAATCAAGGATGTTACTCCTTTACCAGACCAGGAAGTCATCCAGGAAGATGTGGTCCAAGTGAAATATTGCTCAAAGATTGATTTGAAAGATGCATATGAGCAAGTGCGTATCCGCCCTGAGGATGTACCAAAGACAGTCTTCATGTCTATTATGAGTATGTTCACAAACAACATCATGCAGATTGGGGATTGTAATGCTCCAGCGACATTCCAGAGGTTGATGACCTCTATATTCCACAACATCATTGGACGCTTTAGGCATGTCTACTTAGATGATATATTCATCTTCTCAGACACAATTGAGGAGCACGAGCAGCACCTCAGAGTCATGTTCAAACAACTACAGAAATTCAAATTATACTTGAAGTGGAAGAAATGCGAACTCTACATGGAAAGTGTAGACTGTTTGGGACACGTCATAGACAAAAAGGGCATTCACCCAGATCAGGATAAGCTTGATCATATTCAAGAGTGGTGCACACCATGTAACTACAACGATATCCAGAGGTTTGTAGGCCTCATTAATTATATATCGAGTTTTTTGCCTGATGTTACGGCCTACACAGGGCCTCTAATGTCGATGACCCAGAACAGCTCTCCGTTCAGCTGGAGACCCATTCACTAGCAATGCTTTGAGATGGTAAAACGGATATGCTCCAAGACGCCAGTGATCCAGCCTATTGACCCTTGGCATGATGAGCCGATCTGGCTCATTTGTGATGCATCCAAGACAGGAGTTGGAGCCATGTATGGCCAGCAAAGTAGCTGGCAAACGTACTGGCCTGCTGGATTTATGTTGAAAAATTTTATGACAGCCCAGCAGAATTACACTGTCCACAAGCTAGAGACTCTTGCAATACTTGAGGCATTACTCAAGTGGGAAGACAAACTGATGGGGTATTCCATCCATATTATCACTGATCATAAGACACTTGAGTTCTTCAAAACTCAGGTGACCTTGTCGCTGCAACAGTAGCGGTGGATCAACTACATGTTGAGGTACCAGTTTGACATCACCTATGTCAAAGGCAAGTTAAACAAAGTCACCCACTGTCTGTCATGCTACTTTGAGAGTGACCGCATGGATGAGGTGCATGAACCTCGTGAGTATGTGCAGGCAGATTGCCGTATAGATCCTGAAGAGGAAGAACTTCCCCTACATTGAAATCACAAGGTCAAGCAGCATGTCCTTGAAGTGAGGGCTATGTGGGATGAGGAGCATAGGTGCAGTAGTCATCTCTGCAAATGACACAATAATTGAGACCTTGAGGTGGAACTGCTTAAGTAGCCTGCATGCCCCGCTGATCTGGGGTTGTCCAAAGCCAGATATGACCTTAGCCCAGGCACTAGAGGCTGGGGTCTCCAACGTGGAGCTTGCCACTGTAGGATCTGATGAGTTCCGTCAGAGAGTAGTGGAAGGGTATGCCAGCAATCCCATGTTTGCCGAAATCTTAGCAAACCCAGAGAATCACTCCTGGTTCAAGCACAAGTGTCAAGGCTTGGTAGTAATGAGCAATCATCAGGAAGTACAGATAATGTGTATCCCACAGGACTGTGAGTTGATAACTCGCATACTGGACCAGGCCCATGCAGTAGTTGGTCACTTTAGGATAATCCAAACCTTGGGATATGTGCAGCAGTGGTACTGGTGGCTGCGTATGGGCCAGGATGTTGCTAAATTTTGCACGACATGTGAGGTGTGCCAGAGGGCAAAGTTGCCCAACAAGCCACTTGCTGGTAAACTGCACCAGCTGCCAGTCCCTGTCAAACCCTGGGATTTGATCAGGATGGACTTTGTCAGTCCCTTCCCCAAATCCAAAGGATTTGACTATTTATGGGTTGTTATATGCCGGATGACCAGCATGGTACACTTAGTACCGGTGCGCACTACAATGACAGCAAAAGAGCTGTTGTGGGTATACTTCTACAAGATTGTGCGGCTACATGGCCTACCAAGCACTATTGTTAGTGACAGGGACTCAAAGTTCACGTTCCAGTGGTGGAGAGACCTCCACAAATTACTAAGAGCAAAGCTTCTGATGTCTACATCCTTCCATCCACAGACAAACGGTCAGACCAAGTGAGCTAATTGCAGTATTGGTCAGATACTAAAGGCTGTGGTATGCCCTGACCAGCATGACTGGCTGGAGTGGTGTCCACTCACCAAATTTGCCATTAATACTGCTCATCAACCTGGCTATCCCCATGCCACTGCCCATCACCTGGCCATTCCTGTGCCACTGGCCATCACCCAGCCATCACATTGCAGCACTGCTCAACCTCAGCTATCACCAACATCAACCCCTGAGACTGCTTCCACTCTGATTGATCCCATCACACTGGCTATCAGCTCCATTGATCACCACCACCACCCAACATCCAGTCTGTTATCAGTCCAAACTAACATCACGCCCAATAGATTCCCTGAACTTTGATACAGTCCTGGATATTGTGTCAATGCCAGCCCTGAGGCACTATACAGTCCTCCAGGACTAATTTTACTCATCTTGGACCATGCCTCCTGGCTGTGTACTTGAAGGCTAGTCAGTCATTAGGTCCAGTAGTCTCAATATTGCAACAACTCCTGTGAATTGTGTTACTGAACCATATCTTGTGTCTGCTACTTTGTTCTCTGATTTGTGTTTGCATTCTCCTCTATTTGAATTTATTGGCTTTGATCATCTATTGTCTGTGTGTCCAAAACTTGTCTTGTCCTCTCTCATCTTGTTTCAACCCCTGGACTTCTCCCAGATACTTTCTCTTTGTCTTTGTTACTTTGACATTTGCCCTGGTTTGCTTGTAATCTGTTTTTCCTTAAGTATCTTCCAGTTTCCAGCTTTATATTAGCCCTGGACCTATTCCTACTCTCCCATAATTGCTGCAGCTATACCTTGCCATAAACCTTGGACTAGTCCTCCCAGCCCTGGAATCTCTCGTTCAACTCTGGACTTAACCCCATCTCCCCAAACTTTGCCCCTGCACCTGGACCTTGTCCACCACATCTAAGCCCTTTACTTGGTCTGGCCATCCCCTGGAACATGTAGGATATTGTGTACATAGTTACACTGGTTCCAAGAGTAAGGCCTTAGAAGATAGCCCTCAGGTCAGCAGGACCTGACAAAGGCATGCAAAACAATTTGAATATTAAACTCAGATGTTTAGTCATTGTAAACCTGCAGCTTACAGCAGTTCAAATATCCTTGTCACAGAACTGTATATATAGAGCCAGGTGTCTGAATCATACAGTTGATTCAGATATACACCTTTTATAAGTTGTAACGGCTACTATGGTCTGGTTCCA
>QLOM01003862.1:0-12983 GCA_003313785.1 Termitomyces sp. MG148 | reverse complement strand
GCGGGGGGTTAGGTGCCGTCGGAGCAAGGCGTTCAAGGAGGGTACGGAGAGAGTCGGAGATGGTGTCGGTGGTTTGTCGGAGGTGGGTGAGTTCGGCGGAGTGCTGGGTAAGGGAGGCTTGGGTGAGTTGCACCTGCGTTTCTAGGTGGAGCAGGCGGGTCCAGGCTTCCTCGCCGGAGGCGGCAGCGTCCGGGAGCGCTTCTGGAGCGGCGGGCTGAGACATAGACAAGGCAGTGCTTAAAACTGGTGGGGGAGCGACGAATAGGAGCCAAGAGGTGTTTGGCGGCTATAGGGGGCTACCAGACCGGAATTAGGAGACTTGTTCTGCTGTAAGGGCGACCTCCGGAGGTTGCGGCTAAGTCACACAACTGGCAGAGGGAAATCCGAAGTGTATTAGAGACAGTACATATTACAGAGAAGTAACTAATCACCTGGCAGAGGGAAATCCGAAGAGAACAAGTCTAAGGATTCCTCTGCCACGGCGGGGCGCATCAGTGCGGGGGCGGGGGCGTGAGAACGACTGTACAACATCTCGGAGAAGTCCGACGACTGCAAGGGAGCGTCCCGGAGATCTCCGGGATGGCCGGAAAAGGAAGTCCCGGTCCCGGAGATCTCCGGGATGGCCGGAAAAGGAAGTCCCCTGACAAGTACTATATATAAATAAACAATGCTAATCAATGCAAATGTCGAGTGCATTGTTGCCTTCTTGAAAGGCATGAGTAATAAATATGAAAACAAGAAGCAACAACACATACAATGGGCAGGAATACAGCCAACCAATAGTAAGAGCCAGCAAACTTCTTGATTTTAGCATGAGGAATACCAAGAGACTCCATTATTTGGAACTGGTAGGTGTAAGTTTACCCTTCTTGGCCCTGCTTTTGCCAACAATGCTGCCAATGATAGCAATGGCTGCAGCTTCAGCCTTCTTTTTCTCAAAGCATTCAAAATCAGGACTAAAAAGCTCAATATCATGGATGATCTTGCTTGAGGAAGCCTACCTATCTTGCCTAAGGTTGATTCAAAAGCCATGCAACAAGCATACCTTGATGGGCATCCCTGTAACATGAAAACCATGAGGGAAGAGGGCATGTTTGCCTAACATTTGCTGGTAACCAGATGCAAATTTAATTTTGGAAGTAGCAAATGCATGGTCCAAGTGCAGACTGCCGCTCATGCATGGAAAGGAAAAATTGCCAAACAATTTGAAAATACCATGAACAGATCTCTTCAGTATTGAGGCTAGCAAGCTTCTCAGCGGAGGGCATGCACTGCTGGCAAGATGGTGGGAAATGGCAGAAAGATAGCATGCAAGCTCTTGACAGACAAAAGTATGAGAGAAAATTCACGTGCTAAGACCTACAGTCATAGGCAGATATTGATATGTGCCTTCAAACCAATTAATATTTGTGAAACTTTCAAAATCTTTCTGCTCTGGCGCTGCCATGGACTATAATTTGCAACCATGATCGACTATGAGAAAGGTGCTGCAGCCGTTAGCACTAATATGAAAATAATGGTAGGCGCCAGTAGTAGTTCCAAAGGCCTAGCACATATTGGAGGCAGGGTAAGACCTCCAATGCATGCAGTAGCTATGGCCTTGGGCTTATTGAAACCAGGCAGCGGTTGAGAGTACCTTCAAGCAGTGGTATAAACTATTAAGATTACATTGTTCAGTGGCATGAGGGATTACCATGCAAGCACTAGCTGCAAAAATCCAAGAGGTTTAAAGAGGCAAAGCATCCACAATCTCTGTATGGTGGGCCTCAGCTCCACTGCAAAGCCTTTTCTGCTTCCTCTTTACCTCCTGAAGGTGTGAGAGTCCTATGGGTTATGAAATCAATATGGGTCTAATGCTAATTGAAAGATGCACCTTTAAATGGAACCAGTAATGCTAGATGGTTTGTAAGCCAAGGCAAATGGCTGCTGTGATGGCAGAAAAAAAGGAAGCAAAGAGTGTGCAGAAAGCGCAGAGAGCGTTAGAGGCATAAAGTAGAGCTGTTCCAGTGAACCAAAAGGTCTAGCTACTACCATGGCCTCCAAGGATGCTCTCCTTGCACTGCCTCAGAAAACCATTGAAATTGAAGAAATAATAAGACTAGTGGTAGAAGACTCAGAAGCACTTCATCATATAACAAG
The DNA here is from genome assembly GCA_003313785.1 of Termitomyces sp. MG148. Lineage (NCBI taxonomy): Eukaryota > Fungi > Basidiomycota > Agaricomycetes > Agaricales > Lyophyllaceae > Termitomyces > Termitomyces sp. MG148. The sequence goes on along the minus strand of QLOM01003862.1, from coordinate 10,844 downwards.
CAACAATGCCACCAGATTTGGAGTGTGCCTTCAAGAACTGGCTAGCGTGAGGGAGCTAGCACTAAAGTATGAAGGCACAAAGAGCCTGCACATCTTTGCTGGATGGTGTGGAAGCAGTCATAACATAGGTAAGACTTTTGAAGGTTTTAGCAATAAGAAGAAGATGTATAAAAGGGAAGAAGTGAGCAAAAAGATCATTTATCAGGCAAAATGGAATAAACTGGGATGAAGACCAAAGGCAGTTATATCTTCAAACATTGTCTGTAAAAGAAGTACAAGAACTTTAGGAGTCTTACCCTCCATACAAATGCATCGCAGATTCTGAAGAGATTGCATCCAAATGGTGTGAGTACTTTTGTAGCAGGTATCAACCCACCTGAGGCACCACATTCCTCAGTCACATGGTACTTAGAATAAAGGCCACCTCAATTGGAGGTACCTCATAAATACACAAATATATATAAGTATCAGTAAAGCTATCTGAAATCTCCAATGATCTTGCAGATTGTTTAAGTATAGATCACACAATCCATGGCCAGGGGTGCAAATACCTCTTTACATGGTGGCTCAAGGTCCGAGAACACTAGTTCTGACTTGGTAATCTCATTGCAATTGCTTACTTCTCAGATTTTAAATTGTGGATCATTTAGTATTTTCTGAATCTGTGATGTGCAGTGGCAGCTCATGGAGCTCAAGCAGGACCTCTGCAAGGCCACAGCCCCCATTCCTTCCTTGTGCCTCCCCATTATGCTCCCTCATCAATCAACTGCTCTGCCCCCAGCAATGTTGTCAGCAGCATTTCCAGCACTCCCAGTACTACTCTCGAGCATTCCAATGGACGTGGACACTTCTTAGCAGCATGCACTCCTTCTGTTCTTGTACCAATACTGTGGTGTCCAGAGCTATTTCACTTGCCACTGCCCCCAAGGCCTAGAGGTCCAATATCTGTCCCTGGAGGAGCAGGAAGAGCTACTCCTGCAACTCCTAGTGGCTCACAACATGGCCAAAATTCCTTCTTCAAACGCCCTTGCTCCAGAGAGCACGCATAAGGCTCCTCTTGTTGCTAGAGAGTTGGAGGAGTTGCAGAAGGGTTTCTAGGAACACAATGGGTGAAAAGTATGCCCTTGTTACCTAGTGCTAACCGGTTTGCATGTCTGTCAGTAGAAGAGATCAATATAACTTTTATTAACAACTCAGTACCTCCAACCGTAAGTGCTACCCCTGGCATACCCAATGGCTCTCCTAAGCCCTCCTCAACTCCTCCCTGGGCATGCACTCCTGCTTAGAAGTGCTGTCTCCCCCACCGCTATGTCATAGCATCTACCCCATTGCCAAACTCACTCTGGATGAACATAGAGATTGAAACCACGAACACACAGCAGACCTGGAGCATAGTTGCTCTCCTGGACTCTAGAGTGACTGAACTCTTTGTGTATGCTAGCTACGTGAAGCGCCACCAGCTCACAACTTGGCCTCTCCTGTCCTCCATTCTGGTGTACAATGCCAATGGTACTTGCAACAAAGCAGGATCCATCAAGTCCATGGTAGACCTCGTCCTGTGCTATAAGTCCCATGCAGAGCGCACTACCTTCACGGTCACAAGCATCAGCAAACAGGAGATAATTCTGGGATTTTCCTGACTCCGGGAGCACGCCTCAGAGATCAATTGGGCCTCAGGAGAAATCAGCATGAGTCAGTGCCTCTGACATTGCACCACTTGCGCAGACAAAATGAAGAAGGAGCGGTGCACTGCAATGCGGGAACACATAGCTATCCAAGCATGTCAGGTGGGATACCTCCCATTTGTAGACCTTGACCTGCTGGACCCTCTGCCTCTGGCATTTTCTTATAGAGAGGCCCTCTACAAGGATGACAGACATAGCGGAGGAGACTCTGGTCAGAAAGAGGAACGTAAGGGGGAGTTCCTACCCACATTGGACCCAGAGCTTCTGGACAAAGCCATCAAAGTAAGAGACTGCATCTACACTACCACACTACAACCTCCACCGGTCACAGAGGAGATCTGGATCAGCCAGACCACCTCCTAGTGGCTGGCCTAGGCTTTCATAGCCTTCTAGGATGCAATCCCCAACCACCTGCACAACTTTGAGGATGTTTTTTCCAAGGCCTTGTTTAATTCTCTCCTAGAACACAAGCAGTAAGACTATGCCATCAAAATCCTGCTGGATTCAAAGCCAGCCAACTGCAAAGTTTATCTGCTCATGCTCAAGGAGCAGAATGAACTCAACATGTTCCTTCAAGAGAATCTGGAGTCCAAACAAATCTACTCCTCAAAGTCTTCAATGGCTTCGCTAGTGTTTTTCATCAAGAAGAAGAATGGCACCTTCTAGTTGGTCCAGGACTATTGTGTGCTCAATGCAATGACTGTCAAGAACTGCTATCTGCTTCCTTTCATCTTGGAACTGATCAACAACCTCTGTGGTGCATGCTACTTCACTAAGTTGGACATTTGCTAGGGTTACAACAATGTGCACATCTAGGAAGGAGATGAGTGGAAGGCAGTGTTTCAGACCAACTGCGAGCTGTTTGAACCCTTGGTGATGTTCTTTGGAGTCACCAACAGCTCCACCACCTTCTAGACCATGATGAATGACATATTCTGGGACTTCATAGCTGACGGCGTGGTCTGCGTGTATCTCAATAACATCTTCATCTACACCAAGATGTTAGAGGAACATTGTCAGATCACACAAGTCGTCCTGGATTGCCTCCACCAACACCAGCTTTACCTCAAGCTGGAGAAGTGTGAGTTCAAGCAGACCTGAATTGAGTATCCTGGACTTATCATCTCCTATGGCACGGCAAAGATGGACCCAGTGAAGGTGGCCGGTGTTACGCAGTGGCCAAAAGCCCAGAGCAAGAAGGAAGTACAGGCCTTCTTGGGGTTTACTAACTTCTACCAGTGGTTCATCTAGGACTTCTCCCACCATGCTTGGCCCCTCTTTGACCTCATCAAAAAGAACGCTGCCTAGGCTTGGAGGGACGCAGAACAGCGGGCCTCTGACGCCTTGAAGTCTGCCATCACCTCTAAGCCCGTTCTGCTCTTTTTCAACAATGACCAACCCTTTCGAGTTGAGGCAAATAGCTCCAACTTCACCACCATAAAGTCTGAACAGTAATAAGCCTCTGGCTGAGCTCAGTGCACCAGCGCTATTTTTAGCAACTTATATTTTGCAGCTAGCAGGGATCAAACTCAGGCTACAGAATGCAACGTGCAGGATCATGGGACTTTAGTGACCATCTGACTTGGTGATCACTTGCCACTCACTTGACTTCAACCTGGCCCCCTTTTAGGTCCCCAATCAGTGATAACTGATGCCAGGGCCTTTAGCAACACCTATCAAAACCCAGTACTTCTCAAAGATCCGACATCAGATCACTTTAGCGATGCTTAGCAATAGGCCCCTTAATGGTTTCAGATATTAGCAACTTACACAAGACAGGCCCCCTTGATAGTTTCAAGCCTTAACAACAGTTCCCGTGCATTTGGCCTCTTTCACTGCTAGGATGTTGAGTTAATGCTTGCTGACTTGACAGATACCATTGCTTAGCGACTTTCACGTTCCATTGTACTTGTCACCATTTTTCTTGATTGATTAATTAGCGACTATTTAGTTTAAATTACCATGGCAACTTAGCGCCCATAAATACTGTACATATTTTGTCTTAGCCATCATCAAATCATATATCCCACAGTTCAGATCACATTACAGCGCATTCTAAAGTCCTCAGAGTCGCTAAGTGATACAGTCTTGCCAACTTCACCCCGCCAACTTTGTTTACCGACTTTTGTCTTATGGTGCCATACGGGCACATTGTCGCCAACGTTTACATTGCTAGAGTCTTTACTGACCTTTAGCACCCTAGCGCCTTGCAGGCTTTCGGCTTAGATCACTAAGCAACCAGTTTATTTCTCTAAGTTCAAATCCCACTAAAAAGACTAGGCTTCTGGAACCCTGCCTGGGACTCTCTCAACATTAGCGACTGCTCGACACTACTACATGGATAGTACTAAGCGACTTTTGGGCGTCATCAACGGACCACAAAAACCTGGAGTACTTTCAAACAGCCAAGAAGCTCAACTGTTGACAGGCCCTGTGGTCCTTATACCTTGCCAACTTCAATTTTATGCTGCACCACAAGCCCAGTCAAAGCATAGGGAAGCCCAACTCCCTCTCCTAGCACGTCAACCATGGTTCTAGTGCAGGGGATAACAACAACATCACCCTCCTGTGCTCGGAGCTATTTACCATTTGCATGCTCAAAGGAGTAGCAGTTCAGGGAGATGAGGTCAACATACTTTGGGACATCTGCTGAGGTAACCAAGAGAGAGTACAGAAGGACTTGGTTGCAAAGGCCGCATTGGCACTATGCTCACAATGCCTCTCTAGTGCAAAATCTGTATGCACTGACAAATGGGGCTTACAGAACAGACTCCTCACCTTCCAGGAACGCATCTACGTGCTGAATGACCTAGAGCTCTGAAAGCGCATCATTGAACAGCACCACAACTCCCATGTTGCTGGACACTTCAGCTGCTGGAAGACATTGAAGCTGGTCTCCTGGAACTATTGGTGGCTGCAGATATTATACTACATAGGAATATACACTAGCACCTGCAACCTCTGCCTCTGGACAAAGCCCTACCAACACCCCCCAACTGATCAGCTGCACTCCCTTCCCACACTTGCCACATGTTGGAATATGACCTCCATTGACTTTATTATGAAACTCCTGGACATGCATGGATATGACGCTGTCATGGTTGTTGTAGATCTCTACAATAAGCGGATGCACTTCATTTTAATGCATACAACCTGCTCTGCAATGGGCCAACCTGTACCAGAAGAATATCTGGAAACTCCATAGCCTCTCCGACACCTATGTCTGCAACTGAGGCCTGCAGTTTGTAGCGGATTTCACCTGGGAGCTCTACTGCCTCCTGCATGTTAAGCTCCATATGTCCATTGCTTAGCACTCGCAGTCCAACAAGCAGACCAAGTGCATCAACCAGGAGCTAGAGCAGTATCTCTGGCTATTCTGCAACAAGTGGCAGGACAACTGGGACAAACTCCTTCCTGAGGTGGAATTCTAGTATAACAACCACATCCATGCGTCCACACAGGTCTTTCCGTTCTTCCTCAACACTGGCCAACACTCTCAAATGGGCTTTAAACCATGTGTATGCCAATCAGAGAATGAGTTGGTTAATGACTTTGTTGACCACATGCAAAAGGCACAGGATGAGGCTAAGGCCATGCTGACCAAGGTAAAGGATGACATGGCCCGGTGATGAGACTCCACTTAGACTCAGCACAGAAAGCTACATTCTACCGACGCTCCTTAGCGCTTACCAACACTTCTTAGCGCTTACCAACGCTTCTTAGCGCTTACCAACGCCTCTTAGCGCTTACCAACGCTTCTTAGCACTTACCAACGCCTCTTAGCACTTACCGACGTCTCTTAGCGCTTACCGACGCCTCTTAGCACTTACCAACGCTTCTTAGCACTTACCAACGCTCCTTAGCGCTTACCAATGCCTCTTAGCGCTTACCGACACTCCTTAGCGCTTACTGACATTCTCTAGCGCATTTTGGAGCAGTTTTGCTCTAAGTTCAACATAGGGACTTGAGGAATGAAGTACTAGCCGATGGCTAAAGGAATTAACAAGTGACAGACAGCTTAAAGGCATCATTTTCACGCTTAGCTACTGATCCTACCGCTTAGCAAACAGCCTTGGTGCATTAATACTTTTTAGGTTATATTTTTCATTTACACTGTCAAAGCCCTTTAGCGACATTTTACATATGATTTTTTACCTTTTCTATAAAAACTGTACATAGCTACCACATTTGGCAGACAATTACCAGAGTTTACAGCCCATCTTTGACTTCTCAGTAATCCGCTCTCACAAGCACTCTTAGTACCTAGAGTTGCTTTCCTTATCTTTCTCTCATACGGCATACTAGGCACCAACTATGGGTGCACTCTTCACGCTAGTCCATCTACGGGACTAAACAAGACACTACGCAAACTCGACTTAGGCACCTACGGCCTAACTATTAGCACTTAGTTGTGCTAAGCACCTTTCAATTAACTTTATTTTTACTTTTACTTTACTTACGTGTTTCTGGGACTCTGCCAGAACTCAACCTCGTTACTTAGTGCGCCCAACCTATTGGTTTATAAGTGCTAGGCTATTGTCAACTCTACAGTGATTAGCGACTTTTGGGCATCATCACCAGTACTATGATCGAAGACAGACTCTGGCTCCCTAGTACAAGCCTGAAGACCATGTCTACTTAAATGCCTCTGACATTGCAACCACTTGACCTTTGCAGAGGCTCTTGCATCAGCAACTGGGACCGTACGTGGTCAAGCATTAGGTGAGACCCCTTGCCTACTGGCTCCAATTGCCTGCTGGTATGTGTTGACTGCATCTGGTCTTCAACATGATCAAGCTCTCGCCTGCCCCAGACGATTCCATCCCTGGCCAACGAGCTCCCCCTCTGCCACCTCCTGTCCTCGCCAACAATGGAGTGAAGTACAAGGTAGAGAAGATCCTGGACAGCTGCCTATTCTGACATAAACTACAGTACAAGGTCAAGTGAAAGGGCTACAGTATTGAGAACAACTTCTGGGAACTTGCTGAAAACGTTCATGTGCTCGCTCTCATCCAAGACTTCTACTGCGACCACCCCAAAGCACCCTAAGTCATCCACAGCCTCTACTCCATCTCTCTGATGGACCATGCCATCTACAATCTGTTCTACTTGGTGTGTTAAGACACTGTACCCTAGAGGGAGGGAAGAGTGATGTCAGAGGACTTCTATTTTTGGAACCTCAGAATTCTTCAAAAATCTCTGAAGATCTCTGGGACACTCCCAAGCCTTCCAGGAAGTACTGCATAGTTGTTTCCATGCCTCTGCCACCTGTGCTAATGCAACGCGCCGTGGCAGAGGAATTCTTAGACTTGTTCTCTTCGGATTTTCCTCTGCTAGGTGATTAGTTGTATTTCTTGTTGTACTGTACCATTTCTAATAAACTTTGGATTTCCTTCTCCCAGTTGTGTGATTTAGCTGCAACCTCCAGAGGTTGCCCTTACAATTAACCTCATTAATGAGCCATAAGCAGTACAAATACTACTTGCTACGCTGCCCATATGTGCTGTAAGAATAGCTATGGGACAAAACCAATTGATACTTAAATGCACAGTGGTAGACTCCTTGTACAACCACATAGGTAGTGCCACTCTTATGCATTCCAAAGAAGGATGGATCTCTTTATATGGCTCTAGATGCATGTCAGTGCAATGACAATACAATCAAGGATGGTACTCCTTGACCAGACTAGGAAGTGATTTGAAAAGATGTAGCACAAGCAAGATATTGCTCAAAAATTGACTTGACCGATGTGTATGAGCAGGTGTGCATCTGCACTGAGGATGTACCCAAGATGGTCTTTGTGTCTATCATGGGTACATTTACAAACAATATTATGCAAATTGGGGATTGTAATGCCCCAGCAATGTTCCAGAAGCTAATGACTTCTATATTTTACAACATTATTGAATGCTTTATGCATGTCTACTTAGATGATATCTTTATTTTTTTGGACACAATTGAGGAGCATGAGCAGCACCTCAGAGTCATATTCAAATGACTATGAAAATTCAAGCTGTACTTGAAGTGGAAGAAGTGTGAATTCTACATGGAAAGTGTAGACTGCTTGAGACATGTTATTAATGAGAAGGGCATTTACCTGGATCAAGATAAGCTTGATTGTATTTGAGTAGTGCACACCATGTAATTACAGTGATATCCAGAGATTTGTAGGCCTGGTCAATTATATATCAAGCTTTTTGCCTGATGTTACAGCTTACATAGGACTGTTGATGGCCATGATCCAGAATAGATCACTTTTCAATTGGAGGCCCATTCACCAGCAATACTTTGAGATGGTGAAATGCATATGTGCCAAGATGCCAGTTATCTGACCAATTGACCCTTGGTGTGATGAGCCAATCTGGCTTATCTGTGATGCTTCTAAGACAGGAGTTGAGGCCATGTATGACTAAGGAAGCAGCTGGCAAACATGCCAGCCCACGGGGTTCATATCAAAGAAATTTATAACAGCCCAGCAGAATTACGCTGTCCATGAGTTGGAAACTCTTGCAATACTTGAGGCCTTGCTCAAGTGGGAGGACAAGTTGATGGAATACTCTATTTATATCATTACAGATCACAAGGCCCTGGAGTTCTTTAAGACTTAGGTAACCTTATCACCATGGCAGCAGCAGTGGATTGATTACATGTTGAAATACCAGTTTGACATATTCTATGTTAAAGGCAAACTTAATAAAGTTGCGGATTGCTTATTACATTACTTTAAAAGCAATTGCTCAGATGAGATTCATGAACCTCATGAGTATGTGCAGGCAAATTGCCACATCAATCCTGAGGGAGAAGACCTTCCTCTCCATAGGTATCACAAGGTTAAGGAGCATATCTTTGAAGTTTGGGCCATGAGAGAGGAGGAACAGAGGCAAAGCAGCTGCCTCCACAAGCGATGCATCAAGACCTAGAGGCAGACCTGCTAAGGCAAGTTGTGCACCTGGCTACTCCGGAGCACGTGCATAAGGTGCTGGGCATGACACTGGCACAAGTATTGGAGGGTGAGGTGCTTGTAATTAAACTTGACACAGTAGAGTCTGACAAATTTTGTCAGAAAATAGTGAACAGGTATGCAGAGGACCCTGTGTTTGCTGAAGTCTTGTAGAACTCAGGGGATTATCCCTGGTTCATGCATGATCATAATAGTGTGATACTGACAGACAACTATTAAAGAGTGCAAGTGTTGTGTATTCTATGGGACCATGAGTTGATAATGTGCATACTAGACCAGGCACATGCTGTGGTTGGTTACTTTTATGGGCTAAGACATCACTAAGTTCTGCACAATGTGTGAGGCATATCAGAGGGTAAAATTGCCCAATCTGCCACTTGCTGGTAAGCTACACCAGCTGCTGGTCCTTGTTAAATCTTGGAATTTGATTAGAATGGACTTTGTTAGTCTCTTTCTTGAGTCCAAGGGGTTTGACTACTTGTGGGTAGTTATATGCCAGAGACCAGCAGAGTGCACCTGATACCAGTGTGTACAACTATGATAGCTAAAGAGCTGTTGTGGATATATTTCCATGAAATTGTGCAGCTGCATGGGCTGCCAAGTACAATTGTCAGTAACTGGGACTTGAAATTCACGTCCCAATGGTGGAGAAACCTCCACAAGCTACTAGGAGTATGGCTCCTAATGCCAATGTCATTCTATCCACAGACTGATGGCCAGACTAAGTGGGCTAACCGCAGTATCAGTCAGATATTGAGAGTGGTTGTATGCTTAGACCAGCAGGACTGGGTGGTGTGGTGTCTGCTCACCGAGTTTGCCATTGATACAAGGTATGCCCCATTTGAGTTAAATGGAGATTATATGCTCTCCATGATGCATGAGATTTGCATGAATGCAGTGGCACATAAGAGAGTTGAGGACTTTGCCAGGCAGGCTCTGGAAAACGTTGCCAGAGCACACAATGCAATTATTGAGGTGTGTGTATTCCATGCAAAGGGCAAAAATGCATGTCAATGGGATGACCCATCAATAACTTTTAGAGTGTTGGTATATCTGTCAACACATAACTTGAGGCTGCCAAGAAGACAAGCAAGCAAGCTCTGCCCAAAATGGGTGGGCCCATATTACGTGCTGAGCATAGAGCCATGCATGCCCAACTACATGTTGGAGTTACCCATAGCACTGCAGGAACAACATGTCATTCCAAAATTCCATATGCTGCTGTGACCATCAGATGATACATTGTTTCCAAATAAGGCAATGCCAGGCTTCTATGATTTTGGAACCAGGGACAACAATGAATAGTTTGTTAAGAATATCATTGGTCACCGATGGACTGAGTAGAATATGCTTGAGTTTGAGGTGCAGTGGTCCCTAGGGGACACAATGTAGGAGCCATATGCTCACTGTGATAAGCTGGTGGCACTGAACTGCTACTTAGAGCTCAATGGAATGCTTAGAGTCAGTTGGGTAGGTGCTCAAGTGCCTGATTGATTGGGATCTTGATTGTGGTATCCTGGAGACAGCATGTTCCATACCAGATACACAATCCATTCTGGTGAAGAGTGACTCACAATTAATAATAGATAACCTCACAACTCTTCTAGCTAAAGACAAGGATGAAGAATGGATAGAAGCAGCAAATAGTGATGTTATGTGACTCTTAATAGCAACCCTGCACCAGAGAAAAGGACTGACAATACTAGAAAAGGTCAAAGGACACGCATTGGAAGCAGCATATACTATATGGAAAGCAAGGTGTGAATGGCAAATAAAAAGGAAAGCAAACCCAGAACGCACACTTACCAAGAAGGAGTAGAGAGAGAATAAGAACTGCACTGGAGAGAAAGATAAAGCTAGACTGTCTAGCAACGGATGCAGAAAGATTTGGACATAAGACAGTTGAGCCCAGACTAGTAAGCAACACATGGAAACATCTCTTGCCAGCAAACTCAACACCGCTCAGGTCATGGAAAAAATAACCATGGTGTTTTAGTAGGTATTGGCTAAAAACCAAGTCCCACACACTATGCATAGAAGAATTTCTAACAAGGTGGATCTCACAACAAAGGTGTGAATTTACTATATATACCCAAGCAGGCCTCCTGCACTTGTCCTGGCCAGTAAAGGTTGATAACTATGTGCTGTCTACTGATTTGCCACAACACCACCAAAAAAAAAAAAAAAAAAAACTAATC
>QLOM01003858.1:0-18190 GCA_003313785.1 Termitomyces sp. MG148 | reverse complement strand
TGTGTGTTTGGCCTCCTCTGGCTTGTATTTCACTTCTCCATTGTTTTCTTGCTGAGTTGTAACTTTCCAAAAACTCCCTACGAATTCAAAAGAAGATATGGTCATCAACCCACTTAGACAGAGGCCCCATCCCATTTGCTCTGATGATTTGTGTCAGGAGACTCCTCATTTCTCCCTTCTTTCACTCCTTATTCCTTCATTCTTCCTCTATTTATTTCCTTATTTCTGCTGTCACTCTTTTACTTTACTGCTTCTATTCTTTCAACACTATTTATTAGTGCTATTCTCAGCCCTTGAGGTGCTCTGGTTCTTTAGTTATCATTCAAACAAGTGTAGCCAACGCTTCCAGGGGCTTAGTAAGCATCCAGAGGCTTAGTCATCTCAAGGCTAGCCTCAAAATTACTAAGCAAGTCACATGAGACATGTGCATGACCTCTGGCAATGGCAATTTCCGAGTTTTTGATTATTTTTGGAGATTTTCCTTTTTTAGATTATAAATTTTATTGTGGCTTTTGTCATGCTATATAGTTACTTCCCATGCTTCTGGAGCCTTAGAAGCGTCACTCCTGGCATAGGGAATCCCTAGACTTGTTCTCTTTGGATTTCCCTCTGCCAGGTGAGTAGTTATGGTTGTATTACTTATATATATTTTGGATTTCTCTTTGCCAGCTGTGTGACTGAGCCATAGCCTCCAGAGGTCGCCCTTACAATTTGGGCTCTGGCATCTCTCACAACTCTGTAACAGCCACAGCCAGACCCCAAGCCAAAACAATCCATTGTATCAATTGTGAACTGGTCTTCTTTCCGCAGTCTGACAACAATTCCTGGCCACTGGTCTGGTCTGATGGGCACGGTGCAGTAAGCCTCCTTAACATCACGAATTGCTGCTTGGGAGCCTGGTGATAGCCTGGCAATGAGTAAATATATCAAAGGTGCCTCAGGTACAAAGAAAGAGTGTTGAGTCAACAGCGCTGTTAACTGAATGGACAGCGTCAAGATGCTCCTGAGGTGTGTATGGGTACAATGAATTTTGGACAATTCTGTATTTGCCCGGCTTGTGTGGCTTGGGAATAATGCTGAGTGGAGACAATTGGAAAGGCCCAATGATGTCCTCCACTTGAGCTCTTGAGAATGGTCCCAGGTACCTGCCTTTCTGGAATTCAGCCTCAATGATTTCATCAAACTTTCCAGAGAGCTCCTCCACTGACTTGTGGTTTTCAGGTGTAAATATTTTAAGAATGCGTGGGATTCCTGCATCAAGCCTGAGTTGTAAATCCCAGGCAAGGGTAGGAAACTGGCTCTCAATCCTTGCTCTAACAATTTGTTCATGCCAGACATCACATTTGTAGGGGGTTGCGAACTCAAATTTGTTGTGCAAGAGCACATCCTTGAGCTCCATGATCCTTTTTGCTGCATCCTGAACATTTGTGTTTGTGATTGTAGGACATGACTCTGCAGCCCTTTGGTTTTTGCCAGTCAGTGCATAATTCCTTTCCTTCAGGGTTGATAAGGCGGTTGTGTGGGCTGCATCTGATGTATGCTGTCTTCCCATTTCACAGATTGCGTGCAGAGCAGTGCCAGATGTTGTGTGTTTGGCGGCCAAGACACACTGCACAGGCGGTGTTGGACAAATTGCCAGTGTTGGTTGCTGAGCCTGTGCGTGAGTGAAAAAACTGTTCACTCTTTTTGCCTTTCTTGGCCCTTAGGTCCTTGCTCTTTTCTATTGACGAAGAGCGCTTTCTTTTGCTGCTAGATGACCCTGAGGTTGCAGACAACTCTGTTCTCATTGCGACTAAATCTGTTTTGTGCAGATAGCACATGTTAAGCAGCAGACGTTCAAGCGCTGATGACGCCCAAAAGTCGCTAAGCACTGTTCTGGTAGATGGTAAACTTAGTGCCTCATGAATGAGTAGCATCGGGCAGTTGCTAGTGTTGAGAGAGTCCCGGGCAGGGTCCCAGAAGCCTAGTCTTTTTAGTGGGATTTGAACTTAGAGAAATAAACTAGTTGCTTAGTGATCTAAGCTGAAAGCCTGCAAGGCGCTAGGGTGCTAGAAGTCGGTAAGGACTCTAGCAACATAAACGTTGGCGACAATGTGCCTGTATGGCACCATAAGACAAAAGTCGGTAAACAAAGTTGGTGAGGTGAAGTCGGCAAGACTGTATCACTTAACTCTGAGGACTTTAGAATGTGCTGAAATGAGATCTGAACTGTGGAGTGTATGATTCAATGATGGCTAAGACAAAATATGTACAGTATTTATAGGCACTAAGTTGCCATGTTAATTAAACTAAATAGTCGCTAATTAATCAATCAAGAAAAATGGTGACAAGTACAATGGAACGTGAAAGTCGCTAGGTGACAGCATCTGTCAAGTTGGCAAGTGTTAACTCAACATTCTAGCAGTGAAAGAGGCCAAATGCACAGGGACTGTTGCTAAGGCCCAAAACCATCAAGGGGGCCTGTCTCAAGTAAGTTGCTAAGCGTCAGATAAGCTATAAGCATTGCTAATATCTGAAACCATCAAGGGGCCTGTTGCTAAGCATTGCTAAAATGATCTGATGTTGGATCTTTGAGAAGCACTGGGTTTTGATAGGTGTCGCTAAAGGCCCTGGCATTGGTTATCACTGATTGGGGACCTGAAAGGGGGTCGGGCTGAAGTCAAGTGAGTAGCAGGTGATCGGCAAGTCAGATGATCGCTAAAGTCCCATGGTTGCCAAGTCTTGCGATCACCATGTGACTAGTAGAGCATCATATGACCACCAAGTTAGGTGGTTGCTAAGTCTTGTGATCCCGCACGTTGTGTCCTGTAGCCTGAGTTCGATTCCTGCTAGCTGCAATATAAGTTGCTAAAAATAGTGCTGGTGCGCTGAGTTCAGCCAGAGGCTTATCAGTGCCGCCCCCCCGGCAAACCCACAATAGCATGTTATTAGCATTTTGGAATGCAATTGAGTGCTGTGAGAGCGCCAGGTTGTGCCAGGAGTAATAAAGCAGGTTAATGCGAGTGAGTAGTCACCATTATGCAATTAAAGCCATTTGACGTTTTGTCAAATTCATGTAATGCAGATGAACAAATCATCATGAGCATGCAACGTTTATCGCAGGCCAACGTGCCGCCGTAAAGCCCAGAGCATTCAAAAATGTGGCCCAAATGATTTTGTAATCAGCAGGATCCAATTTTAACCACGCACTGGAACAAGGATGAGATAATGAAAATTGATTTGCTATAAAGTTAGTAATGCTACTTTGGACTTCACTGTGAGCTGACCTGCTATAATGCTGCTCTTTTTCATGTCATACAGCTGATCCTTAAGCATTTTCAGCACTCTGTCATCAATGAAACCAATGTCAAAGATTCCATCCTTGGGTGGATTCTTGATCTGGCAGTGCCATTTCCTGCATATCCGAGCCTGATACAAAATGGGCACCTTGAGACCATCCGCCCCTTTGTTGCGTAACTTGTGATTGGTCAATCTGAACATAAAAGTGTGCATTGCATCTGTCATACTGTGTGGCCACTTTTCTTGCACAATATGCTCCAGAAAATTGGTCAATGCAATACACAGCTGATCCCAAGATAGGTCCTTGTCCTGGATTTCTTTTTCTTTTGCCTTAAAATTGACCACGGGCTTCAAAGCTAGGATATCATCTTTCTTTGCTAGAGTGAAAACATTACTGGAGGCTACTGACTCGCTTTTTGCTGCTTCAGCCCGTCCTTTGGGTGTAAAATAGCTCAGTTTGATGTATTTCTGCTCTCTCAGTTTATTGATAGCAAAGCGCGCCAGAGGGTATTCAATGACATTGAGTACTGACTTGCCTGCTACAAATTTAGGACCTTCTTCCTCCTTGTTGTTAAAGGAACTTTCTTTCGATCGCCTAGAGTGAAATGTTTCCTCCTCTCCTTGTACTCTCTGCCTGTCCCCTTGACCTTGTCTATTTGACCCTCTTTCTGCCTCTCTTTCCTCTCTTTCTTCCTCCCATACTGCTTTCCTATGTTCTAAATCTGTGTTCCAGGAAGTTTTCAAGATTTTCACAGCTTGATCGGAGGTCATTCCTTCTTTGCTAAGTCTTACTGCTTCTCTCGTAAATCTAAATTGTTCTGACGTGAAATCTGGCATAACCTCTCTATTAGGATCTACAATGATGGTTACCATGCTTTACCCAAGACTACTATCAAATAAAAATATTTGCTGCAAGCCAATGGAGGGTTGGCGCGTGACAAGAGCTGTGGAGGGTGGCCGTCACAAGGAAGAAAACTTCTGGTGATGTTACTGCTCCCTTTATTCAAAGACCACACCTTGTCACTCATTTGTTTCTCTTGAATGCCAGGCCAACCACCTGTAGCTACCACCAAATCCACCTAATTAGACGTGGAATATGGCCCATACTCCATGTCTAATTAGGCATTGTTAGCTCAAATACATGCTTCCTTTAATAAAACACCTATAATTCAGAACTTGGTTTGAGCACTAGTCGGAGACCATTCCAAATGGTGCCAAGGACATCAGTAATGCCATCAATGGCCATCAGCAACATCAGCAGCTGACAGATCACACACGTCACATCAGATGATAATGCTGACAACTGATCCCGCCCCTTGCTTGTTGTCAGACATAACGAGCTTGCATCCTCCATTTAAACATCATTGAAAATTTCAGAAAAAATAAGTATATTAGTCCATTTATTTTCTTGTCATATTCCTGGCTTTTTAGAGAGATATCACACCAACAATATGAGCAAATAATTGTTTATTGGGTATTGAGAGATAAGGCACAAAATATACACTGTAGCCCACAAGTAAGTTCAAATACACTATTTGACTCCTCCTTTTATTGTCAACACAGATGTCAGAAACATTCACATTCAACATGAGTTTATGCTACCACTTTCAAAGATCTGGGAAAACTGTGTGAGAAGATGCTTGACTTCATCAAAACCAAGCAATGTGGTTATCAGCCTGTCTTCGATGTCATTGTAAAGGGTTAGAATAGGTTTTGTTTGTTCCATTGAATTAATGCTGATAAATTACACAGACTTCCCTGACTAAGAAAAGCTGATATACTGTCAAGGTTTAACAAATTTGGCTTGATATATGTATTACTCATCCTAATCACAGCAAGCCAGTGAAATAAGTGGATATGTACTCTGAAGACAGCATTGATTGAGCTCAAAATTTATGGTCCTGCTGGCAATGCACCCCCTCCAACACAAAGGTACCTCATAAGGAAATTAAGGCCAAAGAATATCAAGCAACGGAAGGAGCTCAAAATTTCCTAAAGGCACCACCCAAGTGGCAACTCATGGATTAAAATGCTGCAATAGGTATGTGATATCTATGGTCCTTCACACAAATCAAGATGTGATCCTCCCAGTTAATCAATCCAGGAATGTTTTTGTAGAAGTTAATGAGGTTTGTGCCCTTGTTCCCATAATACAGAAGGATGTATTCACATTTCAAAGCTTTACATGACAAATCTACAGAATCTTTCTGATGGCCCAGCTGATAATGTGAGACAGAAAACCTCAGCCCAGATGCCCTTTTCGGCTGTTGAGTCATTTTCAACTAATGATCAAAATGTTGACAAGGCATTAGCAGATACTGTACTGGATTGGAAACAACCGCCACCCTTAAAATTCCTAGTTTTATTGTTATATTGTCTCATAGAAGGTCTGGTTGCTAGTGAAAAATATTGTATCAATACAAGAGATGTTCTCATTAGGCCCTGATCAGCATGCAACACACAGCAATAGGGCTTGAATTTGAGTCTTGCAACCTCTCATGTGACCAAAGTGTGACTTGGTTGTGTTTTTTTTTGAGTGGAGGATGTGAGCTTGTCATGTCTGACAACGAGCAAGGGGTGGGATCAGTTGTCGGTGTTATTATCCAATGCGACATGCATGATCTGTCAGCTGCTGATGTTGCCAACAGCCATTGATGGCATTACTGATGCCCTCGGCACCATTCGGAACAGTCTCTGACTAGTGTGTGCTCAAACTAAGTCCTGAATTATGGGTGTTTTATTGAAGGAAGCGTGTATTTGAGCTAACAACACCTAATTAGACATAGAGTATGGGCCATATTCCATGTCTAATTAGGTGGATTTGGTGGTAGCTACAGGTAGTAGGGCGTCGCATCGTTTGCGTCGTGGAATCCAAGTGTTAATATAAATATTTGTGCTGAGTTTCAACTTTTCATATCAAACGTTCAATCTGTTTCATCAAGGGCCATGTATCAACCCTCCTCAGACTCAAAACCGGCCATCTCAAGCTGCTAATATAACTTTGACAGCGACATAGCAACTGTGTATCAATCTTGCCCAAATTGTGTCCGTCTCTCTTTTTCAGCTCACCATGCTGGCGCTCAAGGCCTTGACTCATCCCTTCTTGAGTTATGATGTAATTGCCATTAAATGCCTTGCTTTCTATAGCAGTAGTTACCAGACCTTTGTCAGGGGACCAGTCTCTGGACCGCGTCCAACCCTATTCTGAGCTTAGTCCAATGATATGCCTATTCCTAGCAGATCCAACCAGCCACTTGGCCCACCCTTTCCCCTTCTGTCTTGTAGTAGTCAGCCTTGATGAGTCATATGCCTGGACCTTACTTAGCATCAATTATTGTTAGTCATACTCCTTTACATACTGGGGCCTGATTAGTAAACAGTATTAGTAATAGCACAGCCACCAATGTAGTATATATAGGCAGCCTGTGGGATAGAATATCCTCAGGCTGAACAATAGCAGTGTTCTTCTGGCCTATCTACTAAATCGACCGTAAGCTTATCTAGCACCGTCCGACCCTCTGTTAGCCTTATTTGCCTCTTGCCTGACTCCTGCCCACCTCTGCACTCACTTGACTCTCGCTTGCCCCTTGCATTGCTGACTCTGTGAAAGGAGTTCTGCAGATGTCAAGTGTTCCCCTTACAAGTTGAAGTCCTCTAGCCAGAGCATGTAGTCCCTGGCATTGGGGCAGACGGTGGCAAAGGAGGACTCCAGGTAGTCCAAGAGAGCCCTCAGGCTACAATCATGCATGCAATCATTGTAGATGTTGAAGATGGCCAAGTGGTCATCCTCTTCTAGGACTTGTATAGCTGTGATGTCCAGTGATGGGACATCCAGGAAAGTGTATGCATCTGTGGAAATGTCAGCGTTAACAAGGACAGATCTCACCCTGTCACTACCCTCTCTGCTGCTAGTGGGGGGGGGGGGGTAGCGCACCTGCCATTAGTGCGTGGCTCAAGTGTTGCCTAAACTGTCGAGATATGGCTCCTGTAGAGCCAGAATGTCTCAGTCATCCGGGTTGGCAGCTGCCAAAACTGATTCCTGGGCTGTGAGCGATTTGTGCACATTCTGCTGCCATATGCACAGGTTCTCAGGGGCCTGGTGTGGAATACTCATTGCGGAGTGGCGGGTGCAGAATTGGCATTACAGGTGGGTGGGGCAGCTTTGGTGTTGGGTCTCATGAGCTCAAGGATGGAGACTTGGCAACGGCCAGAGGGCATCAGGTCAGCGTCAATAGAGGCCCATGGCATGGGCTGCGGCGCTCCCTGGGAGAGTTTGGGCGGGCTCATCACCCATGTGCGGGGGTCCTCAGTGGGGAAGTAAGGCATATTGTTCTCTGGATACCTGGCCTCAATGTCCTCACAACGCTTCTGGCGTGAGGAGCTCATGTGTGTGGCACCTGGACCACATAAGACACAGCCCAGTGCTAACTCCTTGGGGCATTGTGGCAATAGGTGGGTCTCACTTGCACAGCGGCTACACTGAGCTTTGTCTTTGCAGGCCAAGCGCATGTGGCCATATTGCTGGCAGTTGTTGCAGCGTAGCGGTTCCCTCATATCTTTCTTGATTGCCACTAGGTGGCCCGCAATAAAAACTTGGTCGCTGAGGAGCTGGTTAGCTGCTCCAGTGTCATTACATATTACCTTCAAGGAGGCCAGTGTTTGGTTCAGGCTATGGTTTTTAATCCTTTTTAGCCATCTGGCTGTCGTTATTGAGCCTCACTTAATGCTGTTCTCCTGTTTGAGAGTGGCTATGTCATCAGCATTAGAGGGGTCAAAGGCCCCCCTGCATGGAACAAAGTGAAAGATAAGGTGGTAAGCCTTATCTAGGACCCGCACTGAGTCACTCACACAAGTCTCCACAAGCTTCCAGACAGGGTCCTGTGCATAGCTCTGGAAGCGTGCAGCTGAGTCCGCAGAGTCCAGCTTGAAGAGGTATGCACCTCTCTCAAGGGACTGAATACCATGGATGACTGTCTTGGGAGGCTTGGGCACGATTCCATTGATGGCGGCCAGGTCGGCACCCGCCTTATCAATTTGGCCTAGAAGCTTGTTGACCCGCATGTGCAGGGCCACGTTACCTGCTAGTGTCCTGTCTACGGGTGCATTGGTGCTCCTGGAGTCGACTTCTACAAGTACTGTGCGAGTACCTCTCAAGAGACGCTGTTGCAAGCAGGTGAAATGGAGGGCCATAGCAGGATTGAACTTATCTGGAATTTTTGCGGGGCCCTTTGGGGCTGCTCCCGCAATAGTCACCCAAGTTGTCCAGGTCCCGGTCCCCTGAGAAGGGGGGGGCATGAGCCTCAAGGTCGTTTTGATCAGAGAGGCCGAGGTTGTGGCAAGTTGAGTGGAAATACTCTTCAGAGTCAGAGTGGTCTCCACCTGGGTAGCATCATTTGCGGAAGCAAAGTCGAGGGAGGAGGTGATGTGGTGGATGACGGGGTCGACGTGCTCAAGGACCTTGGACACAACTGCGTCAGCCAAGGAGCCTGAGAGCTTGTCAATTACATCATCTTCCAGCAGAAATGCAACCGCAAGGACTGTGTTCTTTGCCTTGTTCTCAAGCTTCACGTTTTTTGAGGTCAAGGCTGCAGTCATGAGCACGCGAGCGAGCTTCATGTGGTCATAAGGCTTGCCCGCTAAGACCCATCCCTTGGTCTTGAGCCATCTGCGAGCTTTGCTTGGTGACTTGACCGGCCCACTGTGACTCATCAGCAGGGTGCTGAATTTGGAACGAGTCAGAAGGGATTGAGCAGGGGCCAGGGTCCCAGCTCAGCTGGCACTGCTGGACTGACGGCGTGTTGAGGGTTTGTGTAAGGGGATGCTCTATCGTGGAAAGCCAGGCAGATGGATCAACCACTCAAGCCAACCACCAAGTGGGGCAAGTGTCGAGCAAGCACAGTGACAAGCAACTGGCAGACAAGAGGGCAGGCCACCGACAGGGGGTGGAGCAGGAGGGTGAGAGCAGAAGGCAAGGTCATCACTGAGGAGCTCACAGTAATGCTAATGTGTAGACCTAGAAGCAATGCTATTGCTAGGACTGGTGGATGAAACCATTGGATACACTATGACTACGGTATATTGACTAATAGGACCGGTATGTACTAAGCACTAATGAGTAAGCAACAGTCAGCATGAGTAAGCCAGCCAATGGCATAAAGGCCTGCCAGCAAGTAGAGTGGGTCCAAAGACCAGCTGACCTGCCAGGTGTTGATGCCAAGACATGGATGGAGCAGGATAGGGCCAGAGCAGTCTGGATGGTGGCTAGATGTGGGTGCCAACGTCAACACAGACTAAGCCAGGCTAGGGTGGATGGTCTGAGGACCTGTCCCCTGACAGTTTGGAGGGCACTGACATGCAGAGTGAGGTTGTAGAGGGAAGAGAGAGAGTTGGAGGTGCTGTGATAAGTTGACCATTGGGCCTGTAGGGCAAATACGAGGTTCACCTTGATAATTGCAAGCTTGATTTGTCTGAGCAACCAGGACCCCAAAAGGGATGATGGTGGCTGAAGATCAAGTCGCGTTCCAGCTTTGATACTTAGGGTGCCTAGAGTAAGCATGAAGTTGGTATACCTGTTTTGAGCACTCTCCTGAATCAGGGAGATATACAGTGGGACATTTCCAACAAAAATGAGTGGTTCAACACGCTTCTCTGGTACATTTGCGCCTGTGTACCACGACTTGGTGCAAAAGACTGGAAAATGTATTGGCTACATGCTGGACCCAGGCTTCTGATGCTTCCAGCTTTGCATCAATGCATAGTTGTGCTGACAGAGGTCGGTGAGACAGTTGACAATCCAATCGCCTCGGATTTCCTGTTAATAGTGAACAATTTGAACAGTGTTTTTGTGTGCAAACAGACTTACAGCACATGTAGGTCCATTGCAAAGGGCAGTGGGACTGTGAAGGCCATATGGAAGAAACATATTTGGGAAACCTGCGACTGTCATTCCCAAATAAATCGAGAGGCCCTTTTTCCACTTGTCACGGATGGAAATGCTACCCATCCCCTTTATGTCTATTTGAGAAATGACTTGTCACTGCATCAAAACCCATGGCTAGCACAAGCACATCAAGTTCATGCACCACTCCGTCCTGCGTCTTCACGCCCTTCGGAGTCACTTCAACAATCGGGTTCTTGTTGACGTTGATGAGGGCGACGTTAGGCTGGTTGAAGACTTCATAATAACATTGCTCCAGGCTAACATGCTTAACTCCGAATGGGTGCGGCGGGTTTTCTGGCGCAAGCTTGCATTGTATCTCAGGGTTTCGAACACGCTCGAGTACTTTCTTCCTCCAAAATGCATACACCTCATCATTTGCCTTCTGATCAAAAAAGATATCTCCAAACGAGCCCAACCAGTAGTGAAACCCTCCCTTCTTCCATACATCATCCAAGAAGAGATAGCACTGCTCTGCATGGCATAAAAGTTTCCGAGGCGTAGATGATCATAGTGGAATCCAGTGAATGTTTGTTCACGGAGTATAAAAAGGATGGGATAAATTTCCTCCTTCATCCTTGTCTGGGTAGCCACGCTGATATGGCGCTATTTCATTGGTAATGTTGATATTAGGTGTATGTTGGAATATGGTGAGATGGGCCGCAATAGACGCGGCCTCCTGTATAACTTGATTTTCCGACCATGTCGTACCCAACTTGGGGACATAAGGAGGTGTGGTGCATGGCGCCTTGGAAGGTATCAAGCCCTGGTATGTCAGTAAAGAGAGGTTTGGATGCGAAACCTGTACAAAGGACAAGGAAGCGGGGGTTGATGGTTAATCTATTTTCGGTGAAGACCAACCAGCGGTTTGTAGTGGCGTCGAAGGAAGCGGAGGTTACCCGGGTGTCAAAAGAGATGTCAGAGCTCAGGTCGAGTTTTCTGTCAATATAGTTGAAATACTCGATCAGTTCCTGCCGGCCTGGAAACCTCTCCGTCCAGTTCCAGTCCTTCCATATCTCAAGGGAGAACTGGTAGTCTGAAAACTCGGCGTCGACACATGCACCGGGGTAACAGTTCCAATACAATACACCACCAAGACCATTGCCAGCCTCGAAGACCTTCACAGAAAATCCAGCCTTGCGCAGTTTTTACAGCTGATACACACCGTTGAAGCCAGCGCCTATGACGAGAACATTGAGATTCTGGTGTTTGCTTATGAGGGTTCAATACTCAGATGCCAATTTCACTTCGTATATCCTGAAATTTATATCTTTAGCATGTCAATCTCCGGCTTCGATCTGGAAAATGGCCCGGCCATAGCAGGGTGCCACCTTGATAGCCCTTCATAAAGTCGTATGTAATCCGACAGGACACATCATACGCCTTTTAGGAGATGTGTAGTAGCATGTGCCTATGATACTCCTATGTCAGGTAGGGACATGGAAGACTCACGTAGGACTACCGGGCAGCTTGTCCCCACAGATGGCTGGTATCAATCAATTAGGGTATAAAAAATTGAGGTATGAAAGATTAGACTATAAAAACTCAAGCTATGAAAAAAATTCTCTCAGTCATTTCAATACGGACTACTGACAGTACGACCTACCGAGCGCCAAGCAAGATGGTGTTTACAGGTTGAGTACGAAAAGCATTGACAAGTGACAGTCAGTGCATCCAGCTTGGTTATTGCGGCATGAGATGACAAGGTTGAGCGAGGGACGTGATTTAACGTGACAATTACAAGGATTGATTATTTTTGTGAAGCAATGAATCGTTACTTGAAGGTCTGGTGACTACTGCTACAGAAAGCGAGGCGTTTAATGGTGATTACACCATGACTCGAGAAGGGACGAGTCAAGGCCTTGAGAAAGGGCACGTAGCAGAGACGGACACGATTTGGGCGAGATTGGTACACAGTTGCTATGTCGTTGTCGAAGTTATATTAGTGGATCCGCAGCTTGAGATGGCCGGTTTTGAGGGGGGCTGAATCCGCACCCTTGAATAGGTTAAACGTTTCGAACTCGATATATATGGAAAGTTGAAACTCAGCGCAAATATTTTAACACTTGGAAGCGACGCAAACGATGCTGCGCCCTACATGCCTACTGAAAAAAAAGTTCCTACTCTGTATATAATCTAGATACACGAATATCCATCACAGGACGGATAAGTCCGAATAACTAGGAGGCGGTTGTTCGTCGTGCAACTGACGCTCAAGTTCCTGTCGCTGGGCCTCGAGTTCAAGAATACGTTGGCTGAGAGCGTCTATTTTATGCTCGAGAAGTCCGCTTTCGGAGGAAGCATCAGAGGTGGTGTTGTGAGTACTATCACGTTGATATATCCTCTCCACTTCGGTTCGTAGTTGATCACGCTGTCGTCGAACAGCTTCTCTTTCGTCATTGATCTGTGCAAGCTTGTCTGCGCAAATTATGTTATTGGCATTGCTTTGGCAGAAGTAAATAATACTGACTGTTTTTGTCCAGTGGTTGAACGTAGTTCTGATCGTAAGGGAAAGAAATCGGATCAGAGGGAGGAAACGATGGTCTACGCCGTCGGCGAAGGTAGAGGAACACGAGAATCGCCAGTGTCCCCAAACCAACCAAACCACCTACTACCCCTCCTATGATCGCTCCAGTGGGAGTCGTAGATGTTCGTTGGGGCTCGGTTGGGGGGGATGTTTGATGCGACGAAGATGACGCAGTTGAGTTTTGCCTTGAAAAACCTCTAGTTCTCTCAACAAACTGTGAAAACCATGGGAGTCATACCCAGAAGATGAAATATCAGTTGAACTAGTTGTTTGTGTAGGACCTGACGTGGTATCAGAGCTTGACGTAGTGTTAGGGGTCGACGACGAAGCCGAGTTTGGGCTTCGTAAGTGCTTTAGTTTGGCCGACTGGTTAAGACACAACGAGAACAAACCTGGACGAGACTGGCTTTGTTTGGGATAATGGGCTGCTTGTTGATATCGATATGGTAGAGTTGAACACCTGGATCGGGACTTCATCGAGTACAGTGGAATTATCTCTTTCATAACGCTATCACCATTTCTATGCTACATGACTAGTCAAAAGGAACGCACGGTGTTAGAGCCTGAAGTTCACATTGCAGCCTTATATCCAAGTCTGTCAGTTTATCCTCCACCCATGATCGTGTTGTACTCACGATGGATTTGGGTTGTTTAACGATAATGGCATGAAGGCGATAACATTTGTTGCATTTGTAAAGACGTTGGAAGCGACCGGATATGTGGCATTGGCTGCGCAGAACAGATCGATGCGAAATGTGGAGGGATCGGCAGAACTGGATGTCCACGAAACAGGCACCGACTTGTTCACAAGGGCAGAATCAGGAGCATGCAGTTCGAGAGCGTGAATGACCTGGTGAACGACAAGGAAAACACTGTTAACAGTCAAATAATCAGGGTCAAGTTAAAACGACAGCGATTAGACATACACGTAGCTCGACAGACTCAACCCGCGAAGCATGGCAGAGGACAAAATTGAGGACAACGGACGTGATGGACTGGTAGTAACTCTGAGAAATAAGGACTTTAATTTGGGTTGATAAAATCACGGGGATTTCCTGAAACACACCAAGTCGACCTGGCTTATGATCCATAATAACTTCGTAGCTCCAGATGTCATGTATGTAGTACTTGATCAATTTCACTTCTTGTCGAGGAGCCTGAGTACACAGGATGTTTATGCGGCCAACTCTAAACTTGCAAAGGGATGTTGAATTCAATTTTTTGTACAAAAAGGGTCAATCGATGGCTGTAAATTCAAGTTGGGATCGTGTATGTAAGGGTAATCGACTCACTTGGTCACCACGGAGACTGATTGGGAACGATAATATACAAATGTTAAAGCTTGCCAAGCTGAACTCCGAGCCATGGGTAATCTTGACCTGTCGCATTATGAAGGCATGTAGATACATAATGTGTAGTATTGATCCTCATAATGGGCGGACTCGGCGAGACTGGTTCCCCCACGAGTATAGCCTCTGATCCTCATCATGAGTGTTCGTTTTGGAGTGATCAACTGAGGTGGATTACAGATGCATCGCTATTCAGATGGTGTCAGTGCAGGTGTATCGCTTTTTCGATGGCGTCTCGAGGTATTGGCAGGTCAATGTACGAAGTCCGCTTCTACTATGCTCAGTGCACCATCCTCTTTGGTAGGACATTCTCTAGGCATTGTCGTCGGCAGAAGAGACGCTTCAGCTACATGACCCTGCAGAGAAAGCATAAAGTGCATCAAACAGGTTAGACTCGGCCCATCAGGCAACCCTCAAACGTCCATGCGTCACGTGTTACAAAGAAGCAGCACCTCAAACCTTAAAGTTATGAAAAGGTGCTTCATCGTCGACAAGACATCCTTAGTACCCAACGTTCAACCTTTCCATTATCCAGCTGCCCTCACACTAACAAGACCATCATTCCTGGTGTCGAAAAAACCATATAAGTAGTATGCAGATGTCAATGAAAAAGTCAAAGCTGTTCCATTGTTGGCGAACGCAGCTACACCCATTTGAAGCATTCCCTGAGACTATTTACTAACGTTCGACGTTCATGGTCAGAAAAGTCGTAATCGATCACTGATCAGTGACGTCGAACTTACGTTCCATTGAACCTTCAACCACCTCCATTACATGGCTGGTAAGCCAGACGTCGAGACTGACGAGGCCTATGCTCGCAACTCGTACGACTGTGAAGAACGCCAGTCCTTGCTCCCATTTACGTCGGACGCCACCGCGACCTCTGCACCGTCGTCTCCTGGCAAGCAGTCTGGCATCTCAAAGAATTTTGGCGTCCTCCACCTCGGCCTTGCATTCCTGGCAGGAGTCATTGCATGCATATTGGTTCAGTCATTCGTCTATCCAGGTTGTTGCGTGCATGGAAGAAATAACCACAGCGGCTCTGCAGCTGAAAACAGCATGAAGGTTTTCGCGCCGCCGTATGTAGGCTCGACACAAGTCCACAATTTCCCTCCTGCATCGCCTACCAACGCGAACCCGACTCTTTTCCAAAGCAATGTTGGCTATCCCGGTGGGACACCGACTGGAGCCGAGCCCAACGTCATCGAAACTGCCCCTGCATATCCCATTCACTCAGGAGCTGCTCAGCTCGTCGCGCCTTATACGCTGGGGAGTAAAGCAAACGAAGAGAAGAATTTCGATCTATTCAGGAAATGGGGTAACCTGTCGCCGTGGTATAGCGTTGGACGGGCGTTTGGATTAGATTCGGAGCCTACCGTGCCCAAGACTTGTCGGGTGACTGGTTTACATTTCTTGCATAGACATGGGGCTAGATACCCCACGCAGTGGGGTAAGTGCTGATACGAGCTCGCTTGTTTTATTCGAGACGCTTACCCCTGAGCAGCATCTTATGGAGGGCCGGCGGCGCTGGCAGCAAGATTGAACGAGGCGGCCGCGGAGTGGAACGCTACAGGAAGTCTTGAATTTCTGAATGATTGGTATGTGGCACTGTTCTCGTAGCATTGATTGGTCTGACTGGATTTGAAGGACGTACAAACTTGGAGA
Organism: Termitomyces sp. MG148; assembly: GCA_003313785.1. Classification (NCBI taxonomy): domain Eukaryota; kingdom Fungi; phylum Basidiomycota; class Agaricomycetes; order Agaricales; family Lyophyllaceae; genus Termitomyces; species Termitomyces sp. MG148. Next base: position 2,433 of record QLOM01003858.1, on the reverse strand, counting down.
AGAGTGTCCGCGTCCTCTGCTCTAGACCTTCAACATTATTCTGACATGGTTTACAGTGCTCACTCCGTTCGGCCGACAACAGATGTGTCAGTTCTCTTACGTCTACACTGTATTGCCTGTACTTATTGCACACGAAATATAGATGACCTGGGTATCTCCATGCGCCTCAAATATGGGTTCCTTCTCGAGGTAATGCATCCCGTATGCTCCTCCGTCAAAATCTAAGCAATGCGTTCAAGAACTTCACGGAAACGAATACTATTCCCGTCTTTCGCACGGAATCCCAGTATGAATGCGCGTCTCTCTTGTCATCGACGCTACTGACATGATACGTCTCTAGAGATCGAATGCTCCATTCCGCGTTAAACTTTGCCATCGGATTTTTTGGATACCCGTTAGATGGCAAGTACCAAGAGAGCATCACGATCGAATCCCAAGGGGTACGTCATCACTTCTTTCTCCAAACCAACCCGAGTCGATGCTCATACTCTCTTGCAGTTCAATAATACTTTGGCGCCATACAAAACGTGTGTTTCTCCGGCTCAAGCAGTGATCCGTTTTAATTTGAACGCCTCGTCCTCAGATGCCGGAACGCAAAAGTCCCTGAAAAGGGAGATCGTGGTGTTTGGTACGTCAAACGGTGGGCAGCAATATACCTCAAGAAGGCACTTTCTCGTTTGCAACCATATATCAAAGGTTACGAGCTCAGTATAGAAGACGTATACGTCATGCAACAGATGTGCGCCTACGAGACTGTGGCCATTGGATACTCCAAGTTTTGTGACCTGTTCACTGAGGAGGAGTGGGAAGGCTTTAACTATGCGTAAGTTGCCGTTATCTTGATCTTCTGCTCTAAGTTTTTGACTTTTCTTCGTGAAGTCTTGATCTGAGTTTCTGGTGAGTTCCCATAAACGGAGGAGGAAAGGAAAGCAAACTAATGGGCTGTAGGTATGGATCTGCCTTTGGATGTCCAGTTGCCCGAGTACAGGGCTATGGCTGGATCAAAGAACTTGTCGCGCGTCTGACTCACACACCGATTGCCGAGCACAACTCATCGACGAACTCAACCCTCGACGACAATCCTACTACTTTCCCGCTCAACCATAGCCTCTATGTCGATGCTACACACGAAGTCGTCATTCTCAATAGTGAGCAATAAACGTTGTACAAACCAGTATTCATCCTCAACTAATCACCCTTCCAGTTATCACCGCACTGAATTTGACTAACTTTGCTGCATCCGGTCCGCTTCCATATACCCACATCCCAGCCAACCGTTCTTTCGAGGTCTCCAAACTCGCACCCTTCGGCACGAACATCCAATTTCAACGTACGTCCACTTTCTCCTCTCCCTCATCTTCCATACCTTACACCACGCAACTAACATGACACACCCCACAGTTCTCGAATGCACCTCCGTCCCTGGTCCTCAAATCCGCATCATCATAAACGACGGCGTGACACCTCTCACAGGAATCAAAGGATGCCCCGAGCAGCGCGATGGCATGTGTCCCCTCGATACATTCGTCGAGGCACAGAAGGAACTACTTCTAGAGACAGATTGGGAGTATGACTGTTTTGCTGACTGGACGGTACCTGAGGGTGATGCGTGGAATACGACGATTGGGTCACCGCCTAAGCCTTAGGTTTCAATATCGGAGCTCGTGCGTCTCCTCCGCTTTTGCCCTCATACATGTGTTTCGGGGGCCCGCGCACCGCTGTAGATGGCAAGTTTGATAGAGAATTTGACGGGGAAGTGGTAGAATTAACTTTATGGTGTGCTAAGTGATTTTATATTACATCTTCTATCAATGGACAGTTCTGTATTCGCACTTAGGTCTCCGTTTTCGAGACTTCATAGTAGAGAATGTCAATGACACGCAGTGCCGGCAGGAGAATTTGATAATGCTACATAGAGGGAAACTCACGTGTTGTTATCGAGGTGCGGCAGTGTATACCTTGCTGCGGCCCGTTGGATCCCATTTGGAGTAAAGCCGAGAAGACCTCGGAACTTCACATTGTCAAAAGAGAATAAGTATAAGAAAGCAGTAGTACGATTGGTTCTCATAGCACTCGAAGGAGGGGAATGTCCGTAGCATACTTGGTACGCGACCAAATGTATGTAGTACGGGCCCCGGTCGTTCATGCGTGGACCTCCCCGGGTATTCATAACCAAGTAGGTGCATGATCGAGTAGAAGCGGGTTACCGGTTCACTATCCACCGTCCAAGCACTATTTTTAAACAGAAACAGCAACCACGAGGATCGATTTCCAAAGAATGACTTCGAGTTCACTCGAGGACCACTCCAATTGCACTGAATCCCGGAGGGGCAACTTCCACCTTCCATCTTGAAATAGTGAACTTTTTCCACGAATAGGATTTATCCTCCAAGTAGAAAGAGTCAAAGACATACATTTAGAAAGTACTGTTTT
>QLOM01003854.1:0-29569 GCA_003313785.1 Termitomyces sp. MG148 | reverse complement strand
AAACTGGTGGGGAAGCGACGAATAGGAGCCAAGAGGTGTTTGGCGGCTATAGGGGGCTACCAGACCAGAATTAGAAGACTTGTTCTGCTGTAAGGGCGACCTCCGGAGGTTGCGGCTAAGTCACACAACTGGCAGAGGGAAATCCGAAGTGTATTAGAGACAGTACATATTACAGGGAAGTAACTAATCACCTGGCAGAGGGAAATCCGAAGAGAACAAGTCTAAGGATTCCTCTGCCACGGCAGGGCGCATCAGTGCGGGGGCGGGGGCGTGAGAACGACTGTACAACATCTCGGAGAAGTCCGACGACTGCAAGGGAGCGTCCCGGAGACCTCCGGGATGGCCCGAAAAGGAAATGGCCGGAAAAGGAAGTCCGGAGGGTCCCGGAGATCTCTGGGATGGCCGGAAAAGGAAGTCCCCTGACAAACGTACCCTCAGATGTTGCAATGAGTGGAGACAACTGAGGAAAAAAAAACATTTGTGTATATAATATCTATAAGTATCCAAATAAGGTTTGCAACAAAGTGTTGCAAACATGTCAAGCTGACCCGTCATACCCTAACACTCCCTCTGACGAGTCGGCTCGGTTCAATTCCTAAGTCCCAATTTACCGACGAGGTTGTCGTGCGTAGCCCGGGGTAGCGGTTTGGTGAATAAGTCAGCAAGGTTTTCACTCGATGGAATGGGTATGATGTCAATGTCACCATCTCGCATGCGCTCACGTATGTAGTGATAGTGAATGTCAATGTGCTTGGCTCGTGCATGGTTTTTTGTTGTTTCTGCCAGAGCAATAGATGAACGATTGTCAGCATGAAGTACTGTGGGGAGAGAGTGAGGCGAATCTATCTCTGCAAGAAAGTTATACATCCACAACGCCTGCTGTGCTCCACGTGTCATGGCCATGTATTTGGCCTTGGTAGTGCTAAGCGTGACCGTTTGTTGTCTCTTGGAACTCCATGATACAGGCCCCCCCGCCATCATGAACACATAGCCCAATGTCAATTGTCGAGTATCGAGGTCCCCTCCATAATCAGCATCAACAAAACCACTTGGTTTAGTAGCGTTACCCGATTGCTTGTAGTACATGATTCGATAATTCAGAGTCCCCTTCACATACCCAAGCACGTGGAGCAGTGCGTTCCAGTGCATGGGGCTGGGGTTCATCTGGAATTGAGCCAGTAGCCCTACAGCAAATGATAAGTCAGGTCTGGTTGCTGCCTGCACCCACATGAGTGACCCTAAGAGTTCCTGGTATGGCTTATCCTCTATGAAGCGGCGATCAGTCTCGGTCTAGGGACCCATGGCCTCTGTAAGCCTAATCCCTGTTGGCAGTGGCGTTGAGTGTGGGTTACACTCTGACATACCGAATCTCTCCAAAATGCGAGCTAGGTATGCTTGTTGAGACAGCGAGATCGCTCCTGTCGTAGGATCTCTGTCAATAGCCATTCCCAGGATATAAGATGGTGCGCCCAAGTCCTTGACATTGTATATTTCAGCTAGCTCATGCTTTGCCATTGTTGCCCCTCCATGGGTAGTCGATACACCAAATACGTCGTTGTTAAATGTGTTTGTCACCATGTGCTCAGTTGCTGTTTGCCTTGTCTGGACACATGGGTATGTGTAGTATCTGAGGGTCTTGTATGCTGCGTCGAGGGTCCAGAACCAGTCCTTGCTGCCCTGCATCAAACCATACAGGGTTTTCAGGAGTTTGACTACCTTCCCCTCCGCTCCTGGTAACCCTGGGGGGGCCTCCATGAAAATCTGGAAGTCGGGCACACTGTTGAGGTAAGCGGAGACAAAGTCTACTTGCCATATTTCAAGACCCAACGCCGCGGCCAGTGCAATTGTTATCCTGAGGGACTCCAGACAAACCACTGCCGCGTACGTCTCCTTGTAGTCCTCCCCCAGAACCTGTGAATAACCCTTTGCCACAAGCCTCGCCTTCCTCCGCACGACCTCTCCTGTTGTGTTATACTTATTCACAAAGACCCATCGACAGCCAATAATCTTTTTACCCTCCGGTACCTTGCCTCTATCTACCAACCGCATGACCTTCCTGTCTTCCAGCATCTTCAGCTCAGCCTGTATTGCTGGAAGCCACAGGTCTGCCCTACACATAGCCTTGGCATAGTTTCTGGGGATGTGAAGGTCATCGTCCATGCTCACATCAGTTATCATTGCCATAAATGCATACGCATCATGGGCTAGGTGAGTCTGAGTGCTCGGAGGTAGTCCTTGGAGTCTGTTTGATTGGCGGGGTGGTGCAGCTGGAGTGTCAACAGTTTCAGGTCCTAGTGTTGAGGTGGCGCTGTGCTCAGGGTTGGCAGCAGGCATGTCCTAGTTAGCTGGAGGGATTGGTTCATGTAGCGTGGCGTCATCACAAATCCGTGGTGCCACTGGTTGACGGGGGGTAAGTAGGCCTGGCAGGTCCTTAGGGGTCGACCGTGGTGTGGTAGACAGTAGGTCGTCAGCCTCTTCAATAACTGTGAGTGAGCAATGACCTGTCTCTTCATTGAAGATCACATCACGAGACGTGATGATGGCTCTCATGACATGATCAAAGAGCCGGTATCCTCCCTTTCCATCCCACCATCACATATTTGACTGATCGAGGATCCAGTTTTGACTTCACAAGCTCCTCTGGGACTTTGGCAAAAGCGACGCATCCAAAGGGTCGTAGGTGGTTCACATTTTGGCGAGTCTTTGTCCATGATTCCTCAGGTATATTGCTGTGTCTCAACGATGGGAGGCAGTTTTGGGTGTATATTTGGGTGGCAGCTGCCTCTGCCCACAGATCCTTTGGCAGGCCACTCTCTGCTAGTACACATCGGACACCCTCTATGATTGTGCGGATTGCGTGCTCAATGTATCCATTTTGTGAGTGTGCGTATGGTACCACTGGCTTTATCACAATGCCATGTGTTGAGCAGTAGTCCTCCCATCGCTCATTTAGCCACTCTCTACTCGCATCCACACGCACCATCTTGAGTTTTCTCCCCGTCTGTCTCTCCAACTCAGTATGGTAAACGGTGAAGGCTGCAAGAGTGGTAGCCGAGTCTTTTCTAGTCAGGAAATAGCCTGCAAGCCTTGAGGTGCATCTATCCATGGCTAGCATCATGTACGACGCTCCTCCCAATGACGGTTTTGTGGACGGTCTCCAGAGGTCTATGTAGACACAGTCATTTGGGTTGGCTTCAGCCTCATGTTCACCATCGTATGGTCTGGCTGTGTGTTTGCCATAAACACAGTCCTCGCACAACCCTTTGGCGTCCAGGTTCCCCTTTATGACTAGTCCATCCAGCAGCTTGGTGCACACCACTTTTTGGATTGAGTCAACCCCTGCATGGCCAAAACGGCGGTGCCAGCCATCCAAGTCCACCGGGGTGTCCAAACTGGTCGCTATCATTGCTGCCGTTGATTGTACTTGGCTAAAGTTGTCAAGGAGGTACATTCCCTTATTACCCTTCCCCACCAATACAACCTTTCTGTCAGGATCCTTGAATGTGGCCTTTCCGTGTGCAAACATGATTGAGAACCCCACATGGTCGAATTTTCCAATGGAGATTAAGTTGGCCAAGAGGTTGGGGGTGTGCAGAGCATCCCTGAAGATAAGTTTGATTACTTCCACACTCGGTCTTGACCAACTTTCTCACTGTTCCTGACCCCAGGATGCAAAAGACATTGTCCTTTGATGCTGCCTGACCTTGCCTCGGTGTGGCGAATGGAGTATACTCTGAGAACATTTTTTGATCGACAAAGCAGTGGTCTGTAGCTCCCGAGTCAGCGAAAGTTGGGATTGCTCCATTTGTTGTTGTCAGAGTTGCGATGGGGTGGTCCAGGGTTGGAACAATGTGTTGGGTGATGGGTGATGCCGTCGCAGCAAGCGCATATGTGATCTGTGGCGTATTTCCCGTGGTTGCTGGGTTTGCATCCGCTAGGTGAGCTGTGGGGGTCTCTGTTTTGGGAGTTGCCTGTGGTCTGCTCGTTCAATGTAGCTATCGCCCAGTCGCGGTTTTGGAAGTTTGCTGGGAACTGTCCTTTCTTGCCGCCACCTCGCCAATAACATCTCTCAATAGTGTGTCCGGTGCATTTACAATTTGGGTTTGTGCAGACTAATTTGTCCTTTTGGGGTCTCGTATCTGCTCGGAGGGCTGTGACTGATGGTGCTGAGGATTTTTGGAGTTTTAGGCACTCCCAGTGAACTAAGAGTCCTGACACTAGATCGGCCAATGTTTTGGTTGAGTACATGCTCGCTACAACGGTGTTCCATGACTCGGGTAGGGACGTCATAACAATGGACCGGAAGGTCAAGTCATTTATTGTTGCTCCTTTTTCTGTGGCGTTTGCCCATTTTGTGCGTAGGTCGGCGATGTGAGTTGGGAAGTCTGCTCCATTGGTGAACCTTGTGGACCTAAGTGCATTCTCTGCACCCATGGCTGCCAGCTCTGACATCACGCCGTATGCATTGGTGAGTGACTTCCACACTTCGGCCACGGTTCCATCCATTTTTACTCCTAATCCAACAGGGTTTTTGCAATTGTATATGATAAGTCCAAGTGTCCAAGCGTCTCATAAGTCCCATTCCGCATGTGACAGGGTGCTGGAAGACCAACTTTTGGTTTCAGAATCTTCTGATTTTATAGGGGTAGTGGGGTTTCCCGTCTCTAGTTGTGGTTTTGGAATAGTTCCATCAAGGTAACCCTTGGCTCCACGTGCCCGGGCTGCTATCAGGATCCGATTTTTGAAGTGGACAAAGTTAGTTCCATCGAACTGTTGGTCTTCTGGGAAAGTGGGTGGTCCACCATTGGGTGTATTGTTAGACATGTCACAGGTATAGTTTTCAGCTGTTTAGTGGTGTGTTGCAAGGGCTAGATTCTTTCGCAGGGAATAATAGCTACGGGGCCAATAACCTGTAAGTAATCAGACCTCAGATGTTGCAATGAGTGGAGACAACTGTATTCAGTACCTGTAAGTAATCAGACTACAGAGTTGATTAAGTACAGGGCATGTAAATAGGTTAAGTGTAACGTACCCTCAGATGTCGCAACGAGTGGAGACAACTGAGGAAAAAAAAAACATTTGTGTATATAATATCTATAAGTATCCAAATAAGGTTTGCAACAAAGTGTCGCAAACACATCAAGCTGACCCGTCATACCCTAACAATCCTGAACATCCAAGGATATTGAAACTCCGGAGCGCCTATCTCAGAAACAAAATGGAATCATGTGAACCAAGTTCTGAGAGATAAGAAGATTGGAATCCTACTGGTACAAAAAACACATCTGACACCTGAGAGGAAAAACGACATTGAGAACCTCTTTGGCAAGAAAATCAAAGTACTTAACTTGCATGACCCAACAAACCCAACCGGAAGGGGAGAAGTGGCAGTGGTTCTGAATAAGAACTTGATCAACACAAGGGATGCAAAAATGTGAGAAATTGTATCAGGTAAAGCAATTCTGGTAAAAGTGAAGTGGCACAGAGAAGAAGCAATCAACATACTAAATATATACGCACCAAACGTAACAGAAACAAATGGAGTAGAGAACGGGGACTTCTGGAGGAAAGTAAAGCGATACCTTGCAAGACACCCAAATCTCAAGGTGGACATCCTAGCACATGACGGAAGACACCCTTGACCGCACACCAATAAGACCGGACCCAGAAGAGGCTATCAAAGCACTAGACAAGCTAAAACAGTTGCTCAGACTAAACAACACATGGAGGAAGATGTTCCCAACCAAACAAACCTTCACATTTGTGCAAGACGCAACAAAATCAATGTCACAAATAGACCAATATATATTGTGGACCCTATTTCACCAGCAGCAAGAGATTGGAGGATTGGTCTGTCAGGGATACCTGGAACAGACCATCTCTTAACATCTGTCCAGATAGCGCATGCAGACGCACCAACAGTGGGAAGAGGGAGATGGGTACTAAAGAAAAACATCATAAAAGACAAACACTTCCAAACAAAAGCAATAAAGGAGGGGGCAAAAGCCTTAGAAGAAATGAAGGAATCAATGCTGAACCGCAATAACAACAATAACTCACAGAAGATTTATGACAGGTGGAAGAAGGATATCCTGTTGATGGCTAGAGAATGTGAAAAGGTGACAGTGCCAAAATACATAAAAAACAAGGAAGCGCTAGAAAAAGAACTATCAGACACATGGTCAAATGAGAGTACAGGAGAAGAAGAAAGAAGAGACAAAGCGCATAAGTTAATAAAAGAGCTGGATGAGCTAGAAAAGACGTCACACATGGAAAAGAAAATATTAAAATTAAAAATAGACTAGATGGCGAGACAGTATGCAAGTACTGGATGCAATCCGGCAAAATAGCTAGTCTGAGGGACATTATTTTTGCCCTCAAGAAAGACAAATGCCCTGAGAATGCACCATGTTATAAAAATAACTCACATAAGATGGCGGAACTCGCAAAAACTTACCACAACAACCTGCAGGAACAATGCAGAAACGTGCCCAAAGAAGTTAGAGAAGAAAAGATGGTAAAAGCACTAATGTTAGGGGACTCCTCATTTCTCCCTTCTTTCACTCCTTATTCCTTCATTCTTCCTCTATTTATTTCCTTATTTCTGCTGTCACTCTTTTACTTTACTGCTTCTATTCTTTCAACACTATCTATTAGTACTATTCTCAGCCCTTGAGGTGCTCTGGTTCTTTAGTTATCATTCAAACAAGTGTAGCCAACGCTTCTAGAGGCTTAGTAAGCATTCAGAGGCTTAGTCATCTCGAGGCTAGCCTCCAAATTACTAAGCAAGTCACATGAGACATGTGCATGACCTCTGGCAATGGGAATTTCCGAGTTTTTGATTATTTTTGGGGATTTTCCTTTTTTAGATTATAAATTTTATTGTGGCTTTTGTCATGCTATATAGTTACTTCCCACGCTTCTGGAGCCTTGGAAGCGTCACTCCTGGCACAGGGAATCCCTAGACTTGTTCTCTTTGGATTTCCCTCTGCCAGGTGAGTAGTTATAGTTGTATTATCTATATATACTTTGGATTCCCCTCTGCCAGCTGTGTGACTGAGCCATAGCCTCCAGAGGTTGCCCTTACAACTAAATGCGCTATGCACAAGAACAACAAGTGAACAAAACAAGGAGATAGAGAAACTACTAGACCAGAAAGAAATAAAGCTAGCACTGAAGAACTTTAAGAACAGCTCTGCCCCAGGGATAGACGGAATCACTTATGAATTCTGGAAATCCATGAATGGGCAATTTATCAATGACACAAAGCACAACAAAGGAGGAGGAGCCCAAAAGACTACCTGCAATATTGTAGAAATGCTGCAATTAGTGTACAACGATATACAAACACATGGAGTGATGGAAGACTCACATTTTGCAGAGGGCTGGATATGCCCCCTATACAAAAAAAACGACAGGACAGATATTGCAACCTACTGCCCAATAACATGCCTAAACACCAACTACAAAATTCTAACAAAAGCGTTAGCAATGCGTCTGTCCAACATTATTACAGACCTGATACACCCAAGTCAAGCCAGGTTTATCCTGGGAAGGAGTATTGCGGAACAAACAAAGCTAATCAGAATGATGATGCATTACGCAGAGGCAAAAGAAGAGAACGGACTAATAATAGCCTTGGACCAGGAGAAGGCTTATGATAAAATAGACCACGAATATCTGTGGAGAACTCTGGGGAAGTTTGGCATCCCACAGTCCTTCATTGACACAGTCAAAGCACTGTACGTGAATGCAGAAACAAGAATTATGATAAATGGTGAACTGAGCTCACCTTGGAAAGTCACCAGAGGAGTAAGACAGGGCAACCCACTGTCATGCCTTCTTTTTGACCTGGCAATCGAACCCCTGGCAGTGATGCTGCGGGACTCCGACCTAAAAGGATTCAAAATCCCTGGTATCAAGGAAAAACTGATAGCAAACCTCTTTGCTGATGACACAACAGTATTCCTAGCAGAAGGAGATAACATAGACACACTGAACAGGATACTAGATGATTGGTGTATAGCATCAAAAGCAAAATTCAACATTACAAAGACAGAAATCCTACCCATTGGCTCAAAAAGATTCCGATGTAAAGTCCTAAAAGAGAGAAGAATGAAAGAAGGTGACACCGCAATCCCAGAAGACGTACACATAGTGGAAGAAGGAAACACAATACGCATTCTAGGAGCATGGTTCAGGAATGAGGCGGACATGAGTGCCCCTTGGACAAATGTAATAGAAAAAATAGACAGGAGTCTTGTAAACTGGGAGAAAAGCCACCCAACATTGGAAGGAAGGAGACACATTGCACAGATGGTAGTGGTGGGAATGACACAATACCTTGCTCAGGTCCAAGGCATGCCACAACTAACCAAAAGACTCTTAGCGAGGAGAACAATAAAATTCATGTGGTCTAGAAAAACTTCACAGGTAAATGCGGACACCATGTATAGTAGAGGGAGGACGAGCCTTGATAGACATCAAAGCAAGAAATAAAGCAATTAATTTAACATGGTTAAAATCCTACCTTAGGCTAGGGAACAAGAGACCTAGCTGGGCATACGTTGCAGATGCAATAATGGCAAGTAATGTCCCAAAATCTGAGGAGGGAATTGACATAAGAGTAAGGTTGTCACCCTTCCTTCAGACGTGGAAAACAAGAGTATCCGCCAAGGATGCCTGCCCAGATATAGTGAGCCTACTACACACAGCAAAAGAGCACAACATATGCCCAGAAGGAGTAGCCTTTAGCAGGGCAGTCATGAGGCAAATGCTGATCTGGTACCACTTTATGGCGAGCCCAAAACTAAGAAGGCTCAATAAAGGGAAAACAGTAGAGTGCCTAATAACAAAACATCAGGTAAAGACAGTGGGAGATGCGGAAATACTCTCAAAACGTCTAGAAACACAATTCCACCGCAAATCTGACAAATGCGAATGCAGAGAGTGTATGGATCTAGAAAACAAGGTTAAATGCCTGCACCCACACTCGTGTGTTAAAAGAGTAAGAGGGATGCTAAGTACCTTACCAAGCAGATGGAACCCCCTCAAAGCTCAACCATACAACAACACGATAGAAACAACCATGCCCAACGAAGCCGGAGGGAAAGAGTATGGTCACATCTTTGATAGAAAGAATAGCATAATATCAGAACTAAAAGACATTTTCCACATATTCACAACGGGGGAAAGATACAACAAAGTACACATACCAAGTAAAGCGGTAGCCAGACCAAACCTAGTGGAAGCATTCGGAGTTAGCCTAAAACATGGCACGTCAATGTTAAGCACAGATATTGCTTTTAAAGAGCAAAATCACCTGAGTCAAGGAGCAAAATGGATGAGTCCCCAAGACATAGTAGGAGAGGGGAGCTGTCTAATACCTATCCTGCTGGCATCACTGAAGAGTGGGGTGAGAACAAACATCAGAATAAACATCAGATCGGAAGAAGTAATAGAGTTACTGACAGATGACATAACCAAGAAGGAAGATACTGGATTCTGGGAAACACAAAATGTGGGCTTCCTTAGAACAATAATAGGGAGGCTCAGGATGCACTCGGCAAGCATAACGTCAAGGGATGTATCATACACTGCCCCAACAGAAACCAAAGTAAAAGCACAGAACCTAGTGAGAAAAGCTATGGGACATGAATGCCTACTGGTATTACCACCGATACTGACAGAGCTCCACATCACAGGAGCAAAACTGTCCAAAACCACGCAGTCACTAGCATACAAGTGGATAAGGACAAAGTCCCCCTCCCAAAGGAGGCCCAAGACAGATAGAATGGTACAGAATATTAAGAGAGCAGTGAAAAAGATGAGAGGGAAACCACCAAGTGAAGAACAGATCTGGAAGAGCCTAAGAAATAAAACCTTTGCAAGGCAAATTAGAGTCTTTCTATGGAAGATTACCCACAATATGTATAAAGTTGGCGTGTACTGGAACCACCCAAATATGAAACCAGAACTCAAAGATACACATGTGCTCTTGACCAAGAGGAAGACTTGCTGAACCACATCATATCAGAATGCAAGTGCCCAGGCCAGGAAATTATATGGGAGCTAGTAAGGGAAGTATGGGCAAAGAGAACCGGAAGAGTCCTCCCAAAACAAGACCTTGGCATGATTATTGGAAGCCTCCTAGTGGAAATTAAAGACGAAAATAGCAAGGCCACACATGGGCTTACGAGGCTGCACAGAATAATTATTATTGAATCTGCATACTTTATCTGGACATTAAAATGTGAAAGAACAATACAAAAAAATAATACACAATACACACGGAATGAGGTAGAGAACAGGTGGCATAAAATGATGTCCAACAGAGTAGACCTAGATGAAAAGCTAGCTAATAAAAAATATGGTAAGAAAGCAATCCCAGAGGCCACAGTGGCAGACACCTGGAAAAATACGGGCTTTGGAAAAGAAAAGCAGCCCGCCCAGACAAGTGGAGAAAAACAAAGCGGGGTTTTAGTGGGTATCTGGCCAGAAAATAGAGAAGGGGTAGGCTGAAAGCTAACCTTGGCCAGGAGCCCCACATTCAGTGCGTAATAGCATTTCCTCGCGGAGACACATGACAGATTTCTCAAACACTAACCTGGTTTAGACTCCAGGTGACCTACAATGAGTAGGACGGAAGCGCCTAGGGCAACAACAATCCTATACCAAATGTTACTCCAAAAAAAAAAAAGAAAAAGTCTGTGCCATGGCCTGTAGAGGTCAAGGAGGGTTTCAATGGTGGTGGAGGGGAGGAGCGAATGCCAACCTGCCTGCAGAGACTGGCTTTGTGTTCTTTTCTTTTCCTCTTGGGGCTGGGGTGGGAATTTGAGAAGAATGCTAGCTCAAGAGCAACAAAAAAGACGTGATGATGTAGTTGCTGACAGAGAGAATTGGATCCCGTGACCACCCTATCACGTCAAGCAAAGACTATGCTCTGCCCACTGATTTGTCCCTTGTCAGTGTCTAGACCAACTCTCTTTGCTTTTGTTGTGCTGGTCTAAAGAACAAGAATTTTATTATTAAGACATTGCATCTAATCTTCTTGTCAGGGGACCGGTCTCCAGACTGTGTCCAACTCTACTCCGAGCTTAGTCCGACGATACGCCTATTCCTAGCAGATCCGACTGGCCGCTCGGCCCACCCTTTCCCCTTCCGTCTCTTAGTAGTCAGCCTTGATGAGTCATATGCATGGACCTTACTCAGCATCGATTATTGTTAGTCATACTCCTTTACATACCAGGGCCCAATTAGTAAACAGTATTAGTAATAGCACAGCCACCGATGTAGTATATATAGGCAGTCTGTGGATAGAATATCCCTAGGCTGAACAATAGCAGTGTTCTTCTGGCCTACACACCGAACCTACTGTAAGCTCTCTAGCGACGTCCAACCACTCGGTTAGCCTTGCCGGTCCCTTGCTTGACTCTTGCCTGCCTCTACGCCTGCTCGACTCCCGCTTGTCACCAGTGCTCGCTGGCTCTGTGGAAGGAGTTCTGCAGACATTAAGTGTTCCCCTTACACTTCTGTTTACTAATTACAATATATACATTAGGTTTTGAATTGGGCAAAAAAACCTTCTCAAGGTTTTTCCTGTCCTCTATGCGCAAGAAAACTGCTCACTGAGGAAAAGGAGGAAGAACAGGTGGGTCAGCTGCGATTCCCCTGTTGTCACAAGCTAGGAGGCCCTGATGCATCGTGTGCAGACATACTTGCAATTCCCCTGGACCATCTTAGGGAACAACTGAGAAAGGTGCACTCGCCAACTTCAAGCTTTTACCTCCTGGACATGAGAGTAAGCCTTATGAAAGACTCATGGAGTGATGGTACTGCTTGCAGATAAGGAGCAAGAATCTGTTCACGCTTGGACAAATAGCCATAGAAGGTGTCGCTTGACCAACAACCAATGGCTTTCATAGCTTCAAAAAGAACTCCCTGTAACAGGTACTCAAGAGTTGCACCAATCCAAAGGCCATGCCCTTGTAAAGGCTCTAGGTTGGCTGCTTTGGCAGCCTTTGCTAATACCTCCAGGAATTTCTTCTTGGTTAAAGGTGTTTTCTTCCCCTTTTTATTCTTGTACAAGTATAAAGCTCCCTCGCTTGGTGGTTTGTTGATGGTGCTTCTCCAGAGCATCCTTGGGGTCTGATTTTCCTGTTTGAGGTGACTAAGATATGGCTTCCCTGTGTACTGCCATCTTTGTCCTTGGCAGAAAGAAGGTGGTTGTCACTAGCCCATCTTGATTGGCAGAAGTAGTTATGTTTGAGGGTTTTACATGAATGAAAGGATCAAATGCTGCCAGAGTGTGAGCTCTCCTAACCTGGCCACTGAGTAGAAGCAAGTTGTAGTGCATGCAAACACCGCTATGTTGAGCGGATTGGGCACTGGTGAGTCTAGCTCTAACTGCCTGTGAATGGCTTCTAAAAAGGCTGGTGTGCAGGGAGCTCACTTCTTTTTCTTTGAGGAGAGGGGTGCTAGATGTTCTGTGGCTTTAAGCAAGGCCTGCATCCAATCTACTTTGATCTGCCAGAAAATGCCATGCAGCAGATGCCATGCTCTCAGCCCTGCTAGGAAGTTCTCTATGGCTGTCTTTGAGTAAGCTCCTGTGATTGCAGCCATGAATGCTTCTAGAATGTTTTGCAATACTGGCGCTTGATCCTTGATACAATGCTGTACAGCATTCAGAGACAGAACATGCACCAGAAGTCAAAATAAACATTTAATATACAGACTGAAAACTGTAAGCCTTCTGGTAGCAGTCTCTACAAAAGTATATTCCCAAAAACACCCCAATAAATACACAGGAAGTACAGCAGAGGGACAAGGAATCAGCTCAGAGTCATCAAGTTAATAATAGTCAGTCACTGTAATAGAGAGGGGAAGCATGAGGGCTGGCAGAGGCAACAAAATTGGGATCAGATTGTGATGATCTGTATCAAAGAAGCAGATCTACTACTACCTGATTTGGCATGGCTAAATGGAGGAAGAAGGAAGAAGCATGGAATGCAGGGAAGGAATACAAGGGGAAAAAGAAAATTTATGAATGGAAGCCAGACAAAAGAGGCAGGAGCAAATGGGGCAGAGGCAAATGGGGAAGAAAAAGCTAAGAATAGCAAAGAAGAATGATGGCTTCTAGAACTGACTGGTGGCACCAAGACAATGGCCAAAAAGGGAATAGTGGAAGCAAATAGGATCAGTAGAAGTAGGAATGGAATGGTGGAAGATGAATGATGGCACCCAAAATAAGAAGAACAATTCAAATAATGGGTTGACAAATGGGCTTGGTAGTCAGGTGACAAGGTGGTCTGTGCACTGTGGAGGAAGGTATAAATAGACTAGGTAAATTAGAGAATAATCAGGCAATTGATAGGCAAAGGCTCGGTGGTTCCCAGGGAGTGAATCACTTAGGCTGGAGTTTGTTGAGAACCCTCTACCTTTCAGGATATTATATATATTCTAGGAAGTAAACCTCTTCAATACATCAAGTTTATTGTCAAGCAACAGTGTGGATTAGAAGTAACTTTTTAAGACTTCAAGAAAGCCCCAGAACTATCAGTAATACTCTAACCAAGTACTACATCCCTCTCAGCAATATTTCTAAAACTGCAAAAGACATGGAATATCAGCAACCCTGTCCCATATGTCTCCTTGGTAGATTCAGCCCATGCTTCATTCATTACATCAAATACTCTTCTTTTGTCTTCCTCTGTCAAAGATGTCTTGCTTCCTACTTTGGCTGGCTTCCAACACCTTAACCAATCTCATGCTAGCATGTGCAGACGCAGTGGGGAGATTTCCAGCTCCAGACCTTTTGAGTAAGGCTTAGGTTTTCGCCGCAATCCTTGGCTTAATTCTCCTGGCAATTCCGCAAACAGCCTCTTATGCTTCCCTCCAGTACTCTTCAAAGGCAAGTAACTCCTCTGCTTGTTTTCTCTCAAGGTCTTCTGGTCTGTTCATCTGCTGACAATTAGCATTCTCAGCTTCTTCTCCATATACTTCATGCTCCTGCTCTCTGCGGACCTCGGCAAGTGTGAGTGGGGTGTCAAAGTCAGTGATGAACTCTTCAAGCTGACTCAAGATTTGCAATGCTGGTAATAGCTGACTTGCTTTGGGGTATTGTCCATGTGAGGAACCATCAGCCAGATTAGACTTGCTTGGTACATATCTGGTGCACCATGACATTGTGCCACTTGTGTTTTGCATTAAATTTCCTTGTCACGTATCTAGTGTGTATTGTGATGCTATGCTGCTTGCATTTTTCATGGACATGCTTGAAGACATTGTTGATTTGCCTATTCCTGCTTTTTCTACTCCACCATCCTTTGACGACCCCTTTGTTGTCCCCAAATACTTTGTAGTGCTTTTCCCTGCCTGCTTCTTGTATAATGTAGGCAACCAGGAACTCAAACCCCACCGCCTCCGCCCATCCAATATCTCTGCCATCTGTTCTCCACCCTGACAATAACCTCCATGCTCTTCATCTGATCCCAATGGTGACTGCAATTCCGATGGCTGAACTTGCATCAGAGAAAGCCTCAATGTTGAGCATTGACTGCGGCTCCAGAATTGCTCTTGCCACTGGTTGAGATAAAATTCTCCTCCACCAGAGTAGGTCTTCCAGTGTTCTTCTTGGCAGTGTTTGTGGTTTGAAAGGACTGTCATGGAACAGCCCCATGAGGGTCTCCAAATTGGTGAGAAAAGCTCTGCCTGCTAGGACCACCAGACAGGCATGCAGGAGCTTTCTATACAGCTTTTGGACTTCTTCCAAAGTGTGTGTTTGCTTTTTTTCCCAACTTGTGATGGCCTGGAGATATTTTTCCCTTTTTGGAGTAGGGATATGTACTTGTCGCAGTTTAATATCCCATTCAAAGCCAATATACGGCACAACTTCACCAAATGGAATATCTTTTCCTCTTTCCCATGAGATGCCAAGTTCTTCAGAGATTGCATCAATGTCTTGCATTGCATAGGAAAAGCTTCTGTCAGCTTCTGATCTGGTTGACACAGATGACAAGTCAACCAGAGATTCAGCCATGTCCTCATCAAACTTGTCCAACCAGTCTTTGGGGTTCTTTGCTCCTTGTAACCATAACCTTCCTTCCACTTGTCTCTCACCTCCCTCTCTTGCAATGTCTTGTGCCCAATGCCTCCTATCTCTGTTATAAGTGTCCAAGAACTCTTGCCTGATCCTGAAGAACACATGATTGTTAATCCATTTTGATACTGGTCCCATTTCATTAGCCCTAATGACTTGAGTACCCACATCCCCCACTTCACCGTAGCAGTCACAGCCTGATGCAAGCCCAAAGCAGTCCATTGTGTCAATTGCATAAGCATTCTCCCTAGGAAGCCTGACCACAAGCCCTGGCCATTGAGATGGCTCAATGGAAATAGTTTGATATGCTTCTTTAACGTCTTGAATGGCTGCTTGCAATCTTGGCGGTAGTCTAGCAATGAGTGAAAAGACCACTCTGAACACTCCTCAGGTGCAGGGAAAGTTTGCGGCTTCAATTCTGCTGTTGATTGATTGCACTTTGTGTGACAGCTTGTGTGGGAAGGACAAATTTTGGATAAGCCTGAACTTTCCTGGCTTATTTAACTTGGGAATGATGTGAAGTGGGGAGGTTTGGAATGGCCCAATGATCTTTTCTACCTGTGTCTGCATGAATGGACCTAGGTATTGGCCTTTGGCCAACTCTTCACATACAATCTTCCAAAATTCTTCCTCTAGCTGCTTAATTGAATCTTTATTCTTCGGAGTCAATGTTTCCTCAATTTTGCTGATGCCGGCGTTGAAACCCAACTCCAACTGTTCCACCAACCTTGGAAATCTATTTTCAATCTTTGCCTTCTTAATGTGCTTCTTGCATGCTTCTGGTTTGTAGGGAGTCACGGACTTAAAGCACTTGTGCAAGATGGCATCTCTGAGCTCCGTGATCTCTGCTTCTACATCCTAAATACTTGTATTTGTAGTCATGGGAAAGTGTAGCAACCGTGACCAGATCTTAATCATTTGGACTATACTTTGATTACCTCCTTCCCTTACCAGTGTACCTGCCCGCTGAAGACTCTATTTGATATATTAATGGGCTACAAGTATATAAACCCCCACAATGTACCCAGTAGCCAGTTCTTCCCAATTGCAGAGCTTACACCCGTTCTCACTTGTGCAAAGACTCTTACTTTTACTGTGTGACCTCACCATGACTCTACACTGAGGTTACATATTTTGAACGCAACCAAGCTCTAGCTTACTGCTATTTTGAAACCCTTGTGCTCACTGTCTGCTGGCAATCCTTGGACTGATCACCCAAGGACACCCATAGAAGTGATGTATTCAATCACCAAAACCGTTACTAACTATGACTACCAGATATCCTTTACAAAATGTGCTGTTGATGATGCCTGAAAGTCGCTAAGCACTGTCCTGGTAGATGGTAAACTTAGTGCCTCATGAATGAGTAGCGTTGGGTGGTCGCTAGTGTTTTTGAGAGAGTCTCGGGCAGGGTCCCAGAAGCTTAGTCTTCTTAGTGTGATTTGAACTTAGAGAAATAAACCGGTTGCTTAGCGATTTAAGCCAAAAGCCTTCAAGGCGCTAGGGTGCTATAAGTTGGCAAGGACTCTAGCAACGTAAACGTTGGTGACGATGTGCCCATATGGCACCATAATACAAAAGTTGGTAGTCAAAGTTGGCAAGGTGAAGTTGGCAAGGCTGATTCACTTAGTGACTCTGAGGACTTAAAATGCGCTGAAATGTGATCTGAACTGTGGGGCGTACAATTCAATGATGTCTAAGACAAAATATGTACAGTATTTATAGGCACTAGGCCACCGTGGTAATTAAACTAAAAGGTTGCTAATTTATCAATCAAAATGGAGCCAAGTGTGAGGGCACGTGAAAGTCACCAAGCGACATTGTCTGTCAAGTTGGCAAGCTTTAACTCATCATTGCAGTGGTGAAAGAGGCCAAATGCACGGGGGCCATTGCTAAGGCCTGACATCCTCACATGGTCCTGTCTCATGTAAGTTGCTAAGCGTCGGATCAACTGTAAGCATCGCTAATATCTGAAACTATCACGTGGACCTGTTTCGCGTAAGTCGCTAAGCGTCGCTAAAGTGATCTGTTGTCAGATCTTTGAGAAGCACTGGATTTTGATAGGCATTGCTAAAGACTCTGGCGTTGGTTATCATTGATTGGGGACTTGAAGAGGGCCAGGCTGGAGTCAGGTGAGTAGCAGGTGATTGCCAAGTCATGTGGTCACTAAGTCCCGTGATTCTGCACGTTGCATCCTGTAGCCTGAGTTCAATTCCTGCTAGCTGCAAAACATAAGTTGCTAAAAATAGCACTGGTGCGCTGAGCTCTGCCCAAGTCTTATCAATGCCCTCGGGCAGCAACAGGGGTCAGTAAAGCAAGTACCAAAGACACTGGCCCTGAGCCGCACTTCATGCCTTTGGAGAGCACTAACCCTGCCATGAAGTTTTCTGACCCCAATGTGGAGTCTGCAGAACCGGAAGTAAGAGAGAAAGTTGATATGGACTCTAGCCTTACCAGTTCCAAGTCCAATGGTGACAATTGTTGTGACGACACCTTTGTATCTCCTGAAGTAGATAACAATGTTAATAAATCAGACCTGAGGGGCCAAACCACTGAGGTACCCGACAATGAAGCAATAGAACCTCTTGATTTACATCAGGAGAAAACTTTCATTCAAGCTTACAGAAGCCTGACTGAGGAGCAAAGGGCCCGTATTGACAGATGTATAGAAAATATACATTATCAGTCAGAAGAACATTCACAGCCTAAAAAAAAGGCATTGACCCAAGAAATTGAGGTAACATCCAGTCCGACAAAGCAGAAATCACTCTGCAAGTTCAACAGGAAATGATCAAGGATTGCAATTTACATTGCAATACCCATGACAACCTACTTGGCCAGTCTGTGCCTGGACATGAGGGTATTTTGACATGCCTGAGGAAAACAGAGAACAGCCTGACCTTGAGGAACAGAAATGCAACAAAGATGTGATTTCTTGGAAGGAACTCCTTGAATACCTACGAGACTGTAAGGCCCTCGCAAGGAAGCTAGACTGTCATCGTAAAAAACTAGCCTCTGCTCATTGCAAGAAGAAGGATTGTGCTGGATCCCTACTTTGTCTGGTGAACTAGAGGAGCTGATCTGTAAGGTAGCCAAGAGGTCTGTCAGAAAAACAAAGTACAAATTGGTTACCTGTAAAACAAAGGACAAAACCGGCCTAATGAACTCCAATAAGCCAATCAGGCAGGCAACTCATGAAAGCGCACTTGAACGCACCCTGGAACATCTGAATAAAAATCACAAATACCCATCAGATGACTCTTCAAGCTTGTCCTCCGACGAGACAGATCCTGAATTGTCCAACTCTAGCTCAGAAAGCGAGGATGAACACTCACAATCTGGTGATAGTACCAATTCTAGTATTGATAGTTGACAGGAGGAGGGACCATGTCGTCACCTCAGACATGTGGTAGCCTGCAAAGTAGAAGACTTATTAGAAGAACTTCAGCCCTACTTTGGAGACCCCATTAATGTGCTCCAGTACCAAGGACGCCGGTTTATTGCTTACCTTGTGGAGGAAGGAGAAATCTTAATCCATGACCAAATCTTTGAAACATTCATAAGCATTAAACAAAGGCGTGCAGCCAATGTCAATTTCCTGATTGGAGAATGGTATGCCAATGTACGTCATGAACATACAGGTGCACCTGTTACCCATTGCACATTGTATCAAACCTGCCTCATTGTAAACCCTGACTGTTGGAACGCAAGCCAAGTTCTTGCATCAGGTGCTCCATATCCATGGGATGATCTGCTGAGAAAGCACCGCCATCAACAATTTGAAGTGATTCAGGATGACGAAATATACTGGATATATGATTGCCACCTTGGGTTTCAAACCCTAATTGAGGCCTGTCACCTCAAGAACATGAAGTTTGATCTGGTATCCTGGTATCATAAGGAGGTTAGAATAAGAATTCAAGCTGTCGGAGGGGACAAGGCATGATCATCAGCTAACAAGGACGCTAAGCTAGCGATTAATGAGCAGGATCATTGGTGTTGTGAGATGGAACTATATGGCCAGCAGGTACCCACAGGGACCTATTCCTCTATCCAGTGCAACTCCACACACATAAAGGACCCCTCTCAAAGGGTGCTAAAGCCATTGGTCATTGTTGTTAAAATTAATGGAGAACCTGCTCAGACTCTTATGGACTCCAGATCATTAAGAGATTTCCTATCAAGCACCCTGGCTCAACAGCTCAGAATCAAGAAGAAAGAGCTCACCTTGCCTGTTCCAGTTCAGCTTGCAGTCCAAGGATCATGGTCTTGAATTAATTTTGGTGCAACGGCAAAATTTCAATGTCAAGGCATATCTGAAGACAGATACTTTGATGTGATCAACCTGTCAGGGTACAACCTTATTGTAGGTACTCCTTGGTTGTTCCAACACTGCATCACCTTTGGGATTAACCCCTTGTGGGTGGTAGTTGGTTCTGACATAGCACTACTTCTAGTAGGGGGAGGGGTCACCCTGCCAGCTTCCCAATCCATGGAATTATATCAAGACAAGTTAGAACAAACTCGTGAAGAATTGAAGCAATACGCCGCACCTATATGTAAATTGGCAATTGACACCCCATTACCACCCCTTTGTGCTATTAATCATGGAATTAATTTAATTGATCCTCACAGGCTGTATCCATGGCGCTCCTCAAGATGTTCGGAGGTCATGAGGAAGCAATGGGCCAAAAAACAAGACGCATACATCAGAAGTGGGTGTTGGAAGGTTACAAGCAATGGAAACATAGTACCTATGATGCTAATCCCCAAGCTATTCAAACCAGGAACCACCATGCCTCCATACTGTCTTCAACCTACAGGCACAAAATGCAAATACAATCAAACAATCATCACTACTCCCTGACATCGACGGGATCCTTCAGCATCTGGCAAAGGGAAAATATCACTCAATTCTTGATGGAAAAGACACGTATGAGCAAATTTGAATAATTCCTGAACACGTTGAATGGTTGGCAGTTACCACTCCTGATGGAA
This sequence comes from Termitomyces sp. MG148, assembly GCA_003313785.1. Classification (NCBI taxonomy): domain Eukaryota; kingdom Fungi; phylum Basidiomycota; class Agaricomycetes; order Agaricales; family Lyophyllaceae; genus Termitomyces; species Termitomyces sp. MG148. The sequence goes on along the minus strand of QLOM01003854.1, from coordinate 9,474 downwards.
ACATGGTCAGCAACGTAGTACAACAAGGGGACTGTAATGCTTCTGCCACATACCAGGCACTCATGAATCACATTTTCTTACCATATCTTGAGCGGTTTCTAGATGTTTATTTAGATGATATAATCATATACTCCAATACACTGAGAGACCATGTAAAGCACATCAAATTGGTTATTGACATCCTCTGTTGTGAAAAGCTGTACCTGGGAAAAGACAAGCTTCAGTTTCTTTGTTCTGAATTGAAAGTACTGGGACGAGTTGTTGATGACAATAGATCCAAATGGACCCTGAAAAAGTTGATGCATTAATAAAATGGAAAACTCCTACCAATCGAGACCTTCTCCAAGAGTTTCTAGGTGCTGCAGGGTATTTAGCAGATGATATAGATTGTGTTAGGATACCCATGGGAATTCTGCACCAGCTGACAGGGGACACAGTACCTTTTAGATGGGAATACACGCATCAATATGCATTTGAAGATGTAAAACAACTAGCATCCCAGTGTCAAACTCATCACCATAAGCCACTAGATTAAAGTAAATCAGCACCACCTATCAACATGGTTACAAATAGATGCATCACTGGAGTGGCTGGGGTAGTGAGCCAGGGAGAAAACTGGTGCATAGTGAAAGTGGCAGCGTTCTACTCAGCCAAGCTTAATTCAGCTCAACAGAATTATCCAGTCCACAAGATCAAAATGCTGGCTGGCGTCAAAACAATGCTTTGACATTGTGATATCCTTCAAGGTACCAAGTTTAGGTGGTACACCAATCACAAAGGATTAATTACTCTTTTGGAACAGAAAAACCTGTCGGGAAGACAAGCCCGATGGCTTGAAAATTTTTCAAAATTTGATTTTGAGGTATTCTATGTCCCTGGTGCAGAGAATATCCTCTCCAATGCCTTATCTCAAATCTACTCACAAGATGAGCCAGGCACTGTTTGTGCCAGGAGCGAGTATACATACTATGATGTAATCAACAATGATGCATTGAGTGATTACTTGATTTCCATGCCTCTCCTTGTTGGAAAGGAGGGCGAGAGTGTGAGCTTAGAAATAGACCAGGCAAGAACAGAACCCCAACTTGAGTCAGAGCAACCTGAAATGAGTGATATCATTAAGGAACCGTCACAAAAGGCACAGTACCTGACCGTAAGCGACAAATCTAACAATTGGCTAATAGAGATGGCACCACAAGCGCCACCAGTCCAAAGAAATCAGTGGATAAAACACAAAAGCAATGCTAGCCAACCAAAGCCTGCCAAAAAAAATTAGCAGCACGTGTATCTCATAATTCTGTGCTGAAGGACCCTCAGCAACAAAAGGAGAGTGAGGGTACAAAGGAAAAACTCACTATCTGCATTCCAACTCAAAAAAATGCAGATCAGGCTCAGCAGACTAATAATAATGACAAGCCAATTGATCAACCAAGCAACACTGAATTTGATGTGGAACACGCATGAGATGACAACTTGACTCCTTGTTCCCAGTAGATAGCAGAATTGATTGAGCCTCTAAATCAAATCACACTAAACAAGATGTTGGCTGGAGGGCGTGTTGACTTACTTGCAAACATCCGAGATAAGTATAGTGAAGATCCAGCCTTTGCTGAGATAATAAAAAATCCCAAAGAATACAAAAACTTTGAGCTTACCAAAGACGATCTGTTATATTTACAGACAAATGAAAAAAGAGTCCTATGCATCCCATCAATCATTGTTATGGGTTGCAGCCTGCGCAAGATTGTCATATCTGAAGTACACACAATGCTAGCTCACTTAGGCACATGGAAAACGCTAACATATCTAAGAGAGCATGTCTGGTGAAAAGGGATGAGCAGTGATGTCCATTTGTACTGCAAGACTTGCATTGTGTGCTGTCAGAACAAACCATCCAATCAGCAACCATACGGCATGCTGAACCCGCTTCCCATACCTACTCAATCCTGGGAGGTTATAGGAATTGATTTTGTGGGACCATTCTCTGAATCTAAGGACTGGAACTCCATCTTTGATTAGATTACCATTATAATAGACTTACTAACAAATATGGTACATTTAGTACCCAGTAAAGCAACATATACAGCATAGAATGTGGCCAAGCTAGTATTTTTGGAAGTCTAAAGTGTAGCAACCATGACCAGATCTTAATCATTTGGACTATACTTTGATTACCTCCTTCCCTTACTAGTGTACCTGCCCACTGAAGACTCTATTTGATATATTAATGGGCTACAAGTATATAAACCCCTGCAATGTACCCAGTAGCCAGTTCTTCCCAATTGCAGAGCTTACACCTGTTTTCACTTGTGCAAAGACTCTTACTTTTACTATGTGACCTCACTGTGACCCTACGCTGAGGTTACAGAAAAGACTCTGCATCCCTTGGGCTTCTGCCAGTTGGTACAGATCTCTTTTCCCTTTGGGTTTTTGGACCACTCCACAACATTTGAGAATCACATCTCCATAGCTTGTGCAAGTGCCGACCAAGGCAGACCGCGCAGGCAGCGTTGGCGGTCCCCACCCTCTCAGTTGATGCGCCTGCATGGTAACAAAAAAACTCCTTGCTTCTTTCTTCCTTCTTTGGCTTGGCAGAATGGAATGACAACATATCTTTGCCGACTTCCAGCAATGGAGATCTTTTCCTCTTTTCCCTGCTGATACTAACTACTGCCACTGACTCATTTTGCAATGCCGTCAGGTCTATGTGATGTTGATTCCATAATTTTTTTTTATGCATGCGCACCAGGACAATGTCCCAGAAGTGATTTTAAAATTAGCAAGTGAGAATGTTGCACAGTATGATATGGGATGAGATCCCAATTGGCAAGCAAGAATGTTGCATTTATCGCATGTGAGAGTGTTGCATGTTTAGCAAGCAAGTATGTCGCATGCTGATAAGACTCTGGCAGAGCTCAGCGCACCAGCGCTATTTTTAGTGACTTATGTTTTGCAGCTAGCAGGGATCAAACTCAGGCTACAGGACGCAACACGCAGGATCATGGGACTTAGCAACCACATGACTTGGCAATCACCTGTTACTCACCTGACTCTAGTCTGGCCCCCTTCAAGTCTCCAATCAGTGATAACCAATGCCAGCCATTAGCCAGGTTCAGATGAGCAAGTTCAAGTTACTAGTTCAGTTATATGAGATGAACAATTTGAAGTATTCCAAATCCGCTCAGCACCAATTCATACAGTGAATTTTTCATTGACTGACCTGCCACTAGCAGCTTTCTCTTGGTGTCATAAAGTTGGTCTTTCAACAACCTTAGAAACTTCTCATCAATGAGTCCAATGTCAAAGATTCTGTCTTTGAGTGGATTCTTGATCTGCCTGTGCCATTCTCGCCTCGCTCGGGCCTGATACATTAGCAGGACTCTATTCCCATCATTTTCTTCATTTTGCAGCTTGTGATGAGTTAGTCTAAAAAAGAAAGTGTGCATGGCATCTATCATATTGTTTGGCCACTTTTCCTGAATGATATGCTCCAGAAAGCATAGATGCTATGCTTAACTGTTCCCATGTCAGGTCCTCATCTTGCAATACCTTTGCTTTGGGTCATACATTGGCTGCTGGTTTCAGCGCCAGCACATTATTGTCTTGTGTCAGTGTAAAAATGTTATTTGCTGACACTGATTTGGTCCTGGCTGCTTCAGCTCTAGATTCGGGCATGAAATGACTTAACTCAATGTATTCACGCTCCCCCAGCTTCTTGATAGCAAAATGCGTGGGTGGATACTCTACTACCTCTGGGATAGCTTTGCCCACTACCAGATTTGGACCTTCATCTTCTTCTCTCAGCAATTTGTGCCTATGGGACTTTGCGTGAAGGTTTTCTCCATCTAACATCTGACTTCTTCCTCCCCTCTCATTATTGGCTTCTTGCCCCACCTCTTCTTCCCTTGCTGCATCTCTCTCCCCTCTCTCATCCTCCCATCTTGCTCTTCTTCCTTCCCAACCCATTTGCCACCTTTCCAACAAAATCTCTGCCGCTCTCTCATGAGACATGCCTTCTCTGTCATGCAGCACCGCTTCCCTTGCAAAGCTGTGCTCTTCTGCCATGAAATTCAGCAGAATCTCTGCATTTGGGTCCGAGTTTACTGTGATCATGTTTTGCTCTTTTCTGCTTTTTTCCTGTTTTCTTCACTGTTTAGTACTGCCTTGATTACTGCTATTTCTCAGGATTTTGAGCTAATTTAAGAAGGATGCTAGCTCGAGAGCAACGAGAAAAACGTGATGATGTGGTTGCTGGCGGAGAGAATTGGATCCTGTGACCACCCTATCACATCAAGCAAAGACCACGCTCTGCCCACTGATTCGTCCCTTGTCAGTGTCTAGACCAACTCTCTTTGAAAGAAATCACATGATGACATCAACAAGTCATTGAGACCACGTGATACTGTCAAGCCAACATCCGAGTACATGCCATGCCGGAACGGCAATGGCCACTTCCCCAAGTACAATCTGGCGACATCTTCATAAAGCCTTGACTCAGAGTGGCTAAGTAGTTGTTAGACGGATGGTCTATTATAGTCAGTTGGACAAATTGGTCACGTGTAGCAGGGCCTATATGCACGTTGACGTGGCGTCACATCCTCAGTTGCTATCTCTTACTACAACAGTCACTGAGGATGTGAGTAATGCCCTAGTTTATATTCATACACACCAATTGATTATTCTACGCGTAGTCGACTTACTATTGCGTAGGTAAGAATATACAGTTGCTATCTCTTACTATGACAGTCACTGAGGATTTGACTTACTATTGCGTAGGCTCTCAGAATTGGTTCAACAGTAGTGAGCGTGAGATACGCTCGATCCTGGTAGACCTCCTCTATTGATACTACAAAATAAGATCTCTGTCACGGTATGAGTTTGATTCTCTAGGTTCTTTTACTGTTGTGTGAAATTGTCAACCTACAGCTCCCTGAATGTCATACATGCGCACACATGTATTGAACGTCCATATCATCATTTGGTTCGGCGAAACAAGTATCAATGGAGACTTCCTGACAGGTCATCTTGTTGTGTTGTAAGTTTCGATGTATTCTTGTGAAGGATAACACTCATTGTTAGATACATATAGTCCACCTTCGAACTCGAACAATGTTTATCTCTGTGACATGACTTGCCCACTTGACTCCCAATGATCGAGCGATCTTTGCAACTAACGCACGTCTCATCTCCTGCCTCGTGACCGAATCACTGCTCCAGGCTTTATACATTCCGATCGTTGGGTTCTAGATTGTTGGCGTCGCCGTCGTTCCTTTATGCGAATTTGACTCACCACAATCCTACCAATCGAAGGCCATCCTGGCCATCATCGCGCTACATGACATTCCTTTCCTTCATGAAAACAACACAGGCTCTTTTGAGAGAAAGATTGGCTTGCTTGATCTACTAGATATGATGCCTTTAATCTTTGAGACATTGCATGGTTTCAGAGGTCCCGCTACTGAGGTATTATTACTCCTAAATCGGTATTCTTTCCTCTCAACTAGAAAATTGTAAACAATCAGCACGACACTCTGAGTGCAGCTATTTTGAATCCTCTTTGTCAACGAGGATGGGACATTGCAGCTTCAACGTGCCTCGAACCTTGCCGGAGTGCTACATCAATTTGGGAAAAGTTTGGATCGAGTCTGAATTTGGACAAGTCTTTACTCGAGGCCATCTCGACCGAGTTTTTGAGTTCCGTAAAATGACAAAGTGAGGTGTATTCTCGTAGAGCTTTTATGGTTCGCTCATAACCTCTCAGCTCATGCTTATGAAAACCCAGCCCCTGCACCTCAATTCTCTTCCCCAAGTATCCAATGGGAGCAGTTGATCGTAGAAGGTCACCCCACACATCCCGTTTGTAAAATCTTTATTTTCCCATAGTTAGTATTGGACTAACAACCGTGTCTTTTTGATGTAGATGCACAAATTGCGATACTTTTTACCGCTGATAACGTCACTAACTTCCTATAAGCAGAATGTTGACTTTTGTTAAGTCAGATATTATTAGCGTGCTATAGGGGTGACTGATAGTCAGCGAAGAATCTTTCGAGGATAACCACCTGATTGCTCTAAGTCAACCGTCTGAGCGTGCCACGGAAGTAGCTGTCAGTAGGACGGGAACCTTTTGGCGGAAACCTCTAGTGGTTTATCAGAATGTTATGTTTTCTCGGTAGATGACGGATCGGTAGAAGCGCGGTAAGAGAGAGGACGCTGTCGGAATCGGTGACGGAAACGCTGTTGGATACGCAGGACGCAACGGACTAGTTCGGAATGTCTTTTGAACTCTGTATCGTGGATGCTGGACTATGTCTCGAGGTGAAAGAGATGATTTATTCCGAACATATTGTACAGTTTTATAGTATCCCATCCGACTAAGGTACCTCCGTTGTCTCTTAGCGGATCCTGCTTTCCTTCTCCGCTATCCGCTTTCTGTCCCCCATTCTTCCGTCATTCCATTCCTCTGTTCCTTTCTGGGGTTCCACGGTGGGTACCGCCGGGTTCGTTCCGTACTGTTTTTTGGTCTGCTCCCAACCTATCCCGTCTTTGGGTCCTGTTGGTCCCGCTGAAGGGCGGCGTCCTCATTTGGGATACTTTTGCTCTTTCTGCCCTCAGTGCCAGGCTGTCCCTATCACCGCCTTTACCAGACTTTACTCCGGCGACTGTAGATCTCTATCGCCCCCGACTGAGATTGATCGCAGTTCCAAGAGATCATCTTCACATCACATACGATTTTGAGGATCTTGTGCAGCCTGTCGTAGATGCAATGTTCAAGAAGGCCAGGAGAGATGTACAAATTCGAGAGGATTATGTTGCGGTACCCGTTCACGAACTTCAGGTTACCCATATACAAGACAAATTCAAAGATGCGGAGATTTATCCTGAAGACATCAGCCTCGATTTATTTGCTCAACAGAGTTTGATTGTCTGCCAGCATGCTCACAATATTCGTAGGTCTGTCATCATCCCAGAGGCATATACAGGACTATCGCTCAAGTTGGGAGTCGGTATCAAGTTGAACTTCTGCTGTGTGAACTATCTCTCCTGCATCTGCCTATTTGGGGCCGAGATTTTCCAGACATGTTGTCCCTGCACTCTTTCTCAACCCAATGATAGTCACCGTCACAAAAGAACTGGCGAGTGTCGTACACAAGCATTTTGGGGAGATAGCAAAACATTGTGCTGGGATCATCCGGGAGGCCCATGAGAACATGAGCGAAGAATGAGGCGAGCGTCTCATAGTATGCACAGCTCTTGTAGAGAGTGGACATAGCGGCGAAGGAGGACATATCCCTTCCGTAATACGCGTCTTTGAATTAGATCCGGAGGAGAAGCGTATTCAATGGCTCAGCAAGTAAGTCTCCAACCATGTCGTCCTTTCACCACTTTTTTTAATCACTGGAATTGTAAGATTTGTTCGTATGCTATTTGACACGTTCCTTCCTTCTGTGCTTTATAATGGAGTTGCCTTCGAGTGTCACCCCCAGAACTGCTTAGCCCATTTTGACCTGGTGACTAAGGAACTAAAGGGCTTCATCATTTGTGACTTTGGAGACATACGCATTCACCCTGAAACCCTTAAAGCATCCACCGGTGTGGACCTTGATTCGAAGGCATTCTATTATTGCACCTGATCTTGATGATGTCTACACCCAGATGTATCATACAGTTCCACAATCATCTGTAGCAACTTATTCGAGTTCTTGGTTTGCATTATAATGGGCGCGGCTGGGATGTGGTTAGGGAACATCTCAACGCTGTGATACCCAAGCACCACCCGCTTTATGCTGCTTGGCTATCCCCTGAGAGGAAGAGTCTACCTTCTAAATGCTTCCTCCGCATGCGGATGTCAGGGATGTATCGTTTTGTAAGTCTCTAGGTCTACTCCATATCAATTTCTGATTGATCAGCACCTTCATAGTCCTTTCCCTAATCTCATACATTACAAGGGTGTAACTGACGCCAAGTGATGAATACATTGTATGGGTTTTCTGGTTACAAAGGTAAGTCAACGAGATCCTGTATATCTCATATACCTCATGTTTTGTTTTTGCGCTCAGACACCATGAATTTGTTGACCTTACTCTCTATACCATGATCTGGATTTTGCATTCCATCAAGTACGCTCCACTTGAAAGAATAGGGATAGCTAGAAGCCGGAAAGAATGAAATAGTAGATTAATGACCCTGCAGCTACTCTAAATGTCTCTATGTTATTTTCTTTGGTATTCTTTGGAGAAAACTCAGCAAGGGTGACGTGGTATGTAGCGTCTTGGAATCCAACTTCTATCTCCGATACAAATCCGAAATCTCTTCCATCCATCTTGGATTTCTTGAACTCAGTGAATCGAACCTTGAAATGTCCAGGCCCCCATCATCCCTTCTCACACTGGCTTTATCTTCAGTCAATATAATCATCACTCAAACACACACAGTGTCATCGCCTCTCATATCCTCGGACTAGACGTGGTGATTGATACGCCACTTTCCCTAAGTATTTCGAGTATTCCAAGCGGAACACATTTGAAGCCCAAATAATCTACCCAGCCGACCACGTCCAAAGCCTCGCCCGATCAAAAAGAAGACCAGTCAAGCTTCAAGTGGTCAAGCAGCAGCTGAGACACCTGATGAGGCTGCTGTTGCAGCTCTCATAGCTCTGCGGGGAGCCAAACCAATCAGCTCCTTCAACCAGATTGTCAACCAAGCAATGGGCTGGAGCTCAGATTTCAATGGTTCTGAAGCGGAGAAATTTGATGAGATTGATAGTTCGGATGTATCTCAGCATGAAGAAGAGGAACAGGAAGTAGAAATTTTGGAGTGTTCTTCCGATAAAAATCAAGGTGCGTTGCTTGTTTCTGGATGTCCTGCTCGAGATGAGTGATTTGAGTGAGATCCAGATACCGAGTCATGTTGAAAATAACAGAGGGAAGATCATTAGACAGAGGACAGCCACGGGCCATGTAGGGTTGAGGGTGATGGTTGAGGCAAACCGTGAACGGCTATGTGACGGAAGATCACAATGGCCGTCACTCAATCAAAAAGCTGTCTCTATAATTTCTGTGGGGGCATCTTGGAGAGCATTATATGAGACTCATCTCACACACTGAGGACTCAAGGATCAATAGTTTCGAAGCTACAGGTTGCACGAGTTGTGAGGTACATGTATTTTTTGTTCCAATAAATTTTTTACAAAATACAAAAAAAATCACGGGGGCATCTGGAGAGAAATAAGGCGATTCCAACGGTTCTGGTTTGAAGGAAAACGGTGCAGTGGTTGAGGAGATATGGCTTGCAGGAGATTTGAGTGTCGGAAGCATTATGTTTTGTTTGCACGCGGCCGCGCCAACTATTTTAAGGTACTTCGGAACAGAAATAAATTTTCCTTGACCTTGCCAAATATCTTTGGCGAGATTGATTCTACCCGATCGCAAGGGACTCCCTGACTTCGACTTCTGTGACAACGTGAGGGAGTCG